>PVKS010004528.1:5892-92491 GCA_004027875.1 Aplodontia rufa
TTTTTTTTTTTTTTAAAGAGAGAGGGACAGTGAGAGAGACAGAGAAAGAGAGAAACAACTTTTAGTTTTTCACATGACCTTAGCTGCTCCAACACTCAGCTGTGTACATGGTGCTGGGGTTTGAACCCGAGTCCCTGTGCCTGCCAGGCAAGCGCTGAAACCGCTGAGCCACTGCTCCAGCCCGATATCTATATATTTTTAAATCAGAATTACCCCCTAGATCCCTCTCTATACTCCCTCTCCCACCCCTCCCTGACCAGCCCCCCCCTTCCCCTCCTTCCTGATACATATCTATGAATGCCCTAGATTATGTGTTACTACGCCTTTGCTGGGTCTAATACATGAGATTACTACCTTTCACATAGACCTGGTTTTAGCTCCAGCCTCCATACATAAGTGAAGACATTCGACCCTTGACTCTCTGGGTTAGGCTAACTCATGCAACATGATTTCTTCCATCACCATCCATTTACCTTCAAACGCTGCAATATCGTTGTTTCCAATTGCTGAGTAAAACTCCATGGTATATATATACCACAGTTTTTGGATCCATTCATCCAGTGAGGGGCATCTGGGTTGGTTCCATAATTTAGCTACTGTAAATTGAACTGATATGAACATAGATTTTGCTATGTCACTGTAATGTGCTGATTCTAAATCTCCTGGAAAAATACCCAGGAGAAGGATAGCTGGATGATATGGTAGGTTCATCCCTAATTTTTTGAGGATTCTCCACACTGTTTTCCAGAGGGGCTATACCAGTCTGCAGTTCCACCAACAGTGTGCTAGTGTTCCTATCTCTCCGCAACCCCTCCAGCATTTGTTATTGTTTATATTCTTCATTTTTGCCAACCTGACTGGAGTGAGGTGAAATCTTAATGTGTTTGATTTGCATTTCTCTGATTACTAGTGATTTACAGCACTTTTTCATATATTCATTGGCTTGCTCAATGTCCTCTGTTGAGGGTTTCTATGTAGCTCTTTGGCCCATTTATTGATTGGGTTATTTATGTTTTTGAGGTTAAGATTTTTGAAGACTTTGTAAATTCTGGATATTAGTACCTTGTCAGAAGAATCACAGGCCATGATTCTCTCCCATTCTGTAGGAAGTCTCTTGACAATTTTGATCATTTCCTTGGCTGTGCAAAAGCTTTTTAGCTTTATGACATCCCATTCACTGATTTTTGACTTTACTTCCATCACTTTAGGAGATGCGTTGAGAAAGTCTTTGCCTACTCCCAAATGCTGAAGTGTTGGACCTAATTTGTCTTCTATCAGTTACAAGGTGGCTGGTTTAAATTCCTAGTTCCTTGATCCATTTAGATTTGATTTTTGTGCAAGGTGAGAGATAAGGGTCTAATTTTAATTTTCTGCAAGTGACTTTCCAGTTTGTCCAGCATCATTTGTTGAATAAGCTGTCTCTCCTTCATGATATATTCTGTCCCCCTTTGTGAAAGATTAGATGTTTAAAGATTTGTGGGTTTGTTTCAGGATCTTCTATTCTATTCCATTGGTTTTCATTCCTATTTTGATAACAGTACCATGCTGTCTTTGTTACAACAGCTCTATAGTATAGTTTTAGACCTGGTATAGCAAAGCCATATATTTCATCTTTCTTGCTTAGTAATGTTTTGGTTATTCTGGGTTTCTTATTGTTCCAAATGAATTTGAGAATTATTTTTTCTATAAAGAATGACATTGGTATCTTGATGGGGATTGCATTGAATCTATAAAGAACTTTTGGCAGAATGGCCATTTGGATTATATTAATTCTGCCTAACCAAGAGCATGGAACGTCTTTCCATCTTCTCAGGTCATCTTGTATTTCATTCTTTAGTTTCTGATAATTTTTGTTGTAGAGATCTTTGACTTGCAGGAGGGACTTCTATCCTTGTACAATATCTTACACATAATCAGTTCTCAAAAAAATTTTCAGTAAATGTGTAGCTCATTTCCTTAATTCATTTCCTTCTTTTTTTTTTTTTTTTTTTAAGAGAGAAACAACTTTATTGAGTTTTTCACATGGCCTTAGTTGCTCCAACACTTAGTTGTGTACATGGTGCTGGGGTTTGAACCCGGGTCCTCGTGCTTGTCAAGCAAGCGCCGAAACCACTGAGCCACCGCTCCAGCCCCAATTCATTTCCTTCTAACAGCTGATTGTCATATATATCATGAAATCTTACCTAAGATTCCCGATAAAGGAATTTTGCAAAAGCAACTAATACTACTTTCAAAAATCTGTACTGATTTTCCCAGCCCCTCACTAATTAGGTATGATAATAGTTCAAAGTGGCCCAATGTTAGCCAGTGTTTGATGCACAGTAGGTGCTCACTAAAGATGTGATAATTAAGTTAAAGGCCCAGGAAAGTCAAAACAGCCAGTGAATTGAGAGTAGACTGGCTGTACTGTGAACACAGAAAAGCGGTGAACAGTGCACCCATGGACTACCCATTTTTGAAAGGATCAAATTCACTATTAAATACAGGCTATTTATAGATTAACAAAGTCCTGTAATTTCTCATTGGCTTTTTAAAAAAGACCATAAAATGTTAAAATTAGGTCATTTACATGCTACCACTTTGAAACATACCCAATAGCAATAACAATACTTACTTCATCTCTATAAAGTGGGCTAGTATAATACATTATGTCCATTGCACTGCTGTTCAGCATATCCCTTAAACCCCGTACTTTGTCAGGAGTAATGGAATCAACAGTGTCTACAAAAAAACAAACACACAAACAAACAAAAAAACAAATCAAGAACAAAATTAAACTTGAGGTCTTTATTTTGGGGAAAAACTGTAAACCCCCCCCCAAAATCTCATTTTCTGAAATTAACATTTAAAATATTCAAAGACCAGCTTTGACTCTAAAGGACCTTCTCTTCTTAAAAAACACCGTAAGAAAAACAAGCCAAAACAGTACAAGACAAAAGGGAATTTGAAAAGAAAAGCAATGTTAAAGTATGAAAACCACTATCAAAATAAAACCTGCTTGATCTACGTATCTGGGCCTGCAAACACCCAAGTGGAATGCCTGGAGCCACTGATAACCAACAAATTAAAAAAGAAAAGTTTACACATGCTTTACATTTATCTATCTTTAGTGAACCAAAATTCTATGGGCAAGAATTGTCAAATGACAAATATGCACAAAGTGAAATAAATTTGAAATGGGGTTCTTCAGTAAACAAGATAAAGTTAATAGAATCTACCACCATTGAAAAAGCACGTTACCTAATAAAATCATGCAGAAGACTTCAGATTTCTTATAAAACACAACAAAGCCTATATGTAGATGAATACTATTACTTGAAAACACAAGGTGGGTAGGAGAAGGCTTATGATTTTACTAACTGCAATTTCTTTTATCCTCCATTTTATCACTTCATTGAATTAGATTTTATTTTTATTTATTCCCCTCTTGAATACAATGCAATAAGAAATGGAAAGTATGATAAGCAGAGGCTAGAAGTCTTTTCATAGATGTAAAGAGAAATATTGTGGCTATGCATAGGTCATACAACAGATTTATAGATTTTTAAATTGCAAAAGTGAAAGGTATGACGACCACCATGCTGATATGAAAAGACTTTCAATGTCATTTTAATATTTACAAAAATATTTGTGAAATTCACACACATACAAAAGAAGGTAATGGTGTAAATGAGCAACTAAAATGACAATTTATAAACAGGAAAATATAACCCTATCACGTTGCTTGCAACTGCCATTGGGTTGGGGGATGTAGCTTGGTTGTAGAGTACATGCTTAGCATGTGCAGGGTCCTGGATTCCATTTCCAGCACCACCACCGCCACCAAAAAGAATATTGCCATTATCTTTAAAGCAATACATGACTAAATGATCAGACTTCTCACTTTTTCTAGATGTAATTACCAATAAGAAGTTTGTATTAATCGTGCTTTTGCTTCTTTATAGATTTACTACGTATTCAATAATATTGACAACTGCAATGACTTCTATAGCATTTACTATGGTGCCAAGGCCTAACTATTTCATTTCATTTTGCTTGATTCTAAACACTGTATAAATTCATGTATTATCTATGGTTTGCTTCCCTCCCCATCACATTTCTGAAATTCATCCATGTTGATGCATCTGGCTGTAATCCACTTATTTTTACTGCTGATAGCAGCCCACTCTACCCTTATGTCACAATTTATTCTCTCCTTTGAGAGACATTTTGGTTGTTTCTAGATTTACTATTATAAACTATTTTTTCACATGTGTCCTGGTGCTCACAAGTAGGAGTTCTTTAGGGTAAATATCTAGGAGTGAAACTGCTGTACCACAGGGTCTATGCACATCCAACTTTACAAGATAATGCCATTTATCAAAAATAATTGTGCCAATTTTAATTCCCAATTTAAATTCTCTTCAGCACTTGTTACTGCCATTTTCTTAATTTTTTTTGCTGTGTGTGTGTGAATGAGATTTCACTGTGCTTTTAATTTGCATTTCCTAGTCAATTTGCCTCTCCTTGTAGCAACACTAAACTGATTTAATTACAAAAGTTAAGTAATAGGTCTGGCTATTTAGTAAGTCATAAGTCCCCTTTCACTCCTTTTTTCTGTGTTCTAGGTTCTTTTGAGCCCTTTGTTTTTCTATAATTATTTCAGAATCATCTTGCCAAGCTTCATGAAAAACTCTACTGGAATTTTGAGTGGAATTGCATGGAATCTACACATTGATTTGGAAGAAACATGTAAAGAATACTGAATCACTCAGTCTAAGAAAATTATATTTAAGTCAAAATTATATTTTGATTCTTGCTTATATAGAGTAAAACTGCCTCGAGTTCTAAAGCATGTACAATTTTATATAACCACCACCATGATCATGATACTGTTCTAGCTCCCTAAATAGCTTCTACACACTGGCCCTTTGAATTTAAACCCTCCCCACTTCCCTTTTCTTAAGCTGTGGCAACACTGATTTATTCTCTGTCCCAATAGCTTTACTTTTCCTAATGACATAATAATGGAAGCACAAAGTATATACTCTTTTATGATTGGCTTCTTTCACATATCATAAAGCCTTCAAAAACTACCACAGTAGTTTAAACCTAAAAAAATGACAAACTCAGGGGTTTCAGTAAATATTAATTCATCCTCATTGTCTACATTACTGAACAGTCTAAGAAATTTATCTAGGGAATCAGAAAAGCCTGAAGGAGATTGTTTTTTATTTATATAGAACTTTATGTATGGACTGTTATTGCTGAGAGCTCTTCTTTGGTCACTAATATTTTTTTTTTCTAAAAAGAGAGAAGGACAGTGAGAGAGAGAGAGAGAATCAATTTTATTTAGTTTTTCACATGGCCTTCGTTGCTCCAAGACTTCACCGTGTACATGGTGCTGGTGTTTGAAATTGCATACTCACGCATGCCAGGCAAGTACTATAACTGCTGAGCCACCGTTCCAGCCCCAGTAATAATTTTTTTAAATTTTTAACTTTTTTCTTTTTGTATTGGAGATTGAACCAGGGATACTTAACCACTGAGACTGGGTCTCAAAAAGTTGCTTAGAGCCTCGCTATGTTGCTGAGTCTGGCTTTGAACTTGTGAACCTCTTGCCTCAGCTCCCCAGTTGCTGGGATTACAGGTGTATGGCACTGTACTCAGCTGCATTTGTTTATTTAAAAGAACTCATTACAACTTCTTTTTCGTCGTCTTTTTTTTTTTTTTTTAAGAGAGAGGGAGAGAAGAAGAGAATGACATAGAAAGAGAGAAGGAGAAAGTGTATGTCAATTTTATTTTTTCCATCTGGGCTTTGTTTCTCTAACACTTAGTTATGTATGTGGTGCTGTGGTTCAAACTCAGGTCCTTGTGCATGCCAGGCAAGCACTCCAACAGCTGAGCCACTGCTCCAACCCCTCATTACAACTTTTGACTCCATTTTTATAGAATTATTATGTCATTAGGAAAAAGTAAAACTATTTGGACAGAGAACAAATCAGTGTTGCCACAGCTTAAGAAAGGGCATGTGGGGAAGGTTTAAATTCAAAGGACCAGTGTGTGGAAGCTATTTAGGGAGATAGAACTGACATTCCTAACTGACTATGAGATAGCATCACAGACCTGGAAGAATTCTTGAAAATCATCCAGGAGGCAATTTGGCACAGTGATAAACATGGCTCTGGCATCACAATGATTTAGATTTTAGAAAACTTTTTCTTCCTTCCATATTGCTTCCTACTCCCAACCCACAGAAGACTCACAATGAAACTAGTGCTATCTCTGAAATCTATATGGTGATCCAAATCAATGACACAGGTCAGTGTAATTATTTTTTAAAAATCAATGGATATTATTTTCTTAAATAATCTAGACCAAAGAGTAAGTATAAGCCAAGGAGACTAAATTGAAGTTATTTTATTCCTAATGAGCAAAAACTGTTTCTAAAGTTTTCTGTATTTACTTTGTAAGTTTACCATTGGCTTTTTAAAGCATTCACTTTTTAAAGCAAAATATACCTCCATCAAGAGTAAGTTTTGACCGCCACTCAACAGGCAGAAATTCAACATGTGTTGCATGGTTGGAAAAATGCCTTTCTTCTATTTTTCTTGCAGCTTCTCTCATCCTAAAAAAAATAAATAAAAGCCAAACAAAAGTTTGAGAGTAACTTCACATATGTAGTTATATGTTGTAAAATATCATTAATCATAATACTTCCATTTCCTTCTAACTTTGCTCTATTATATTTCAGCTACTCTATGCTAAGCAAGTATGCAGCACAAGGTATCTTCAAAGTTATCTTCCTAAGTTTGCCATCAATGATCTTAAAATCTTCTAAGCTTTCACGTTCTGTTCTAAATACTTATACATAGAATTTTTAGCAGACAGAATGGTATGATGATTACTCCCGTGCCATCATCCAGCTGCAAGTATTAGCAACTCACGGCCTCTTATTTCATTTATTCAACTTACCCCCCTTATAATAAAGATTTTTAATTTTATTTCAAAAATTTAGATCAATTTACTTTTTTTTTCCCTTTTAGTGTCAGTTACATGCATTTTAGCACATGTACAGATGTGTGGTTAGCACCACACAATCAAGACATGGAACAAGTTCATTCTGCAAACTCCTTGCTATCTCTTTAATAGTTGTACCCTTCCCTCACATTTTATTTATTTAATTTTTGGGCAGTACTGTACATTGAACTCAGAGGCCCTCTGCCACTGAGCTACATCCTGCCATTTTTTGTAAAGGCTGACCTTGATCTTGAGATCCTACTGCGTCAGCCTCCCCAGCTGCTGGAATTACAGGAGTGGAACACTGTGGTTAGCTTCTTCCACCATATTTTAAAGCCAATTCCAAATGTCACATAATTTTATCTTAAATATTATATATTTAAAAATATAATCTGTGTGCTAACACCTTGGAAACAAAATAATTTCTGTAGAACTGAGGTACAATTCATCTAAAAAAGGGAGGATAAATGTTTAATCCTTTGGAAATTTTCCTAACAGTTTTCAAAATAATGAGCTGTTAGGTTTTATACAATTTTTTTTTTAAAGAGAGGAGGACAGTGAGAAAGACAGAATCAGTTTTTATCGAGTTTTTCACGTGGCTTTCCTTGCTCTGACACTTAGTTGTGTACGAAGGTGCTGGGGTTTGAACCCATGTACTTGCGCATGGCTGGGCAAGCACCGTAACAGCAGAGCCACCAGGATTCAAACATAGGGCTCTACTGTAAACTTAGCTAATCCTAATCATTTCCCAAAAGCCCCATCAAACATCACAATTGGATTGTTTTCACCCTGTTAATATCTGACACCAAGGGGACTAATTTTCAACACATGAAGCCTTGAGGGTGAAATGATATCCAAATCATACAACATGCCATTACTAATTCACAGATTCAAATGTGCGGGGCATTTTAATCTGCTATAATCATTATCCTTATTAATGTTCAAATTGTCTCCCACTTTTAGTCTGTGAGTTTTGGTTTTGATGCTTTTGATGCAGCCTCACTAGTTCTTTGTTGTTTTTTAAATAATGCAGTGACTTTTAGTATATTCACAGAGGTGTGTGACCATTACCACTACCTAATTTCAGTTATTTTGATCACTCCGTAAAGAACCACCATACTCTTTAGCAGTTAACTCCCTATCCTTCGTCCTCTAGCCTCTGGCAACTATTAAACTACTTTATTATGAACATTTCACATGTAAATGGAATCATACAGTATGTTGTCTTTTGTGTCTGCTCTTTCATATGACAAATTTCCCAGGTTATCCACTCTATCATGTATCAGTACTTCAGTGTTTTTTGTTATTGAATACCATTTCCCTTAAGGATATACCACTTTTATCTATTCATCAGTTGATGGACACTGAGTTGCTATTATGAATAATGCTGCTGGGAATGTTCTCGGAGAAGTTTTTATGTGGCCCTATGTTTCAGTTCTACGTAGGAGTGGTACTATCAGCTCATATGCTGTTTAACCTTTTGAGGAAGTGTTCAATTGTTTTTCAAAGCAGCAATACTACTTTGCAATCCTAACATCAACATATAAGGGGGTTCAAACTTTTCCACATGCTTGCTAACTTATTTTCCATTTTTTTGATAAGAATCATCAGAGTGGGCATCACTGTCATTGTGAATTACATCTCCCTAATACTAATGATGCTGAACATCTTTTCATGTACTTTGTAGGCATTTGTATATATACCTATTTGGACAAAATATCCATTCAAATCCTTTACCCATTTAAAACAATGAGTTTTCTTTTAATGGTTCAGTTGTGAGAGTACTTTATGTATCATGGATACTAGACCTTCATTTGTGATTTACAAATGTTTTCTCCCATTCTGAGAGTTGTCTTCATTGTTACTAAACCCTCATTTTAGCTTAAGTCTGACAGTGTCCCTTGATGAAGTAAGTTACAGTATCAATAAGTATGAGTCCTCCATCTTTGTTCTTTTTCAAGATAGTTTGGCTTTTCTGGTTCCTGTACATTTCCATGTAAATCATCTTATCAATTTTGACAGGTGGAATTTTAATAGGGATTACACTGAATGTGTAGGTCAATTTGAGAAATACTGCCATCTTAAAAACATTGTTTTCCAATCCATAAACACAGGGTGTCTTCTCCATTTATTTAGGCCTTTAAATTCTTTCTACCAGTTTTTAGCACCCAAATCTTGCAGTGTTGCTAAACTTATTCCTTATTCTTTTTGATACTAGTCAATAGAAGTTGTTAATTTCATTTTAAGATTGTTCATTTCTAGTACAAAATCAATTTTTGTACATTGACCTAATATTACAAGATTTCTAGAGATTGTTAGAGAACAAAAGGTTATCAATGGAGTATAGTATAGTAAACCCTTAGTCCACCTTGGATGTTAACTGCAGCCTTAACACATCAAGTCACAAATATAGATAAGCTTCAGAATAGCCCTGATAAAGATGAATTAGAAAAGGGCAAGAAATCCCCTGGCCTTTCCCTCTAATTATTAAGCAAAATTTATTTTTATGTGAATATTTTCCATAAATTACTAAGTTATGTGTAGAATTTTCCATCAAGTTAACCTGTCTTTGAAGGAATGATGATGACCCACCTTTAAGTGGACACTTGTTTTTTGATTGGATCCATTCATCCTACTTCCAATAATAGCTCTTAATTTTTATCTGTGGCTCCATATATCTCCTTATGATTATGATGAAGTCAACTTCTACCTGATTCTAGGGTGAGACTATAACAAGTTTGACAAGTTTGACCATATATGTGGTCATATATGAACTGAGGTTCACTGAAATGCACAGACAAGCTGAGACTTCTGGAAAAAAAGACTTCCTCTCTTTTTGAATTTGAAGCAGAAAATGGATAACATACCATATCTGGAACCACAGGATATATCCAAGAGTAGCTCCACAATGAAGGAGGGTAGAGTTGATGGGATTCTAGTGAGTTATTTGGTCAGTAACACTTCTAGTCTCCTCAGTATGAAGAGTTACAAAAGCTTCTTTTTAGCTTTAGCCTATATGTGTTAAGTCTTCCTTCACTTGTATTCAAAGACATACCTGACTAGCCTTCTCTTTTATCAATTATTCCAGAAAGAATATGTCAGTAAACTTAGTTCTCAGGAGCCTAGATATTCAAGCAAAAGATCTGCATCCTGACACAGGATATAACTATCATGGGAACTAACATACAGGTCATCAGAAACTATAATCAGATCAGTGTGAATAGATTCCTATAATAAAAACTATGGTGGGGATGAATCATGGGAACTAACATACAGGTCATCAGAAACTATAATCAGATCAGTGTGAATAGATTCCTATAATAAAAACTATGGTGGGGATGAAGTGGTGGCTTGACAGTTACGGCACTTGCCTGGCATGTGTGAGGACGTGGGTTTGAATGCTAGCACCGCATACAAAACAAAGAGTCAGAGAAAGTCACATGAAAAATTATATGAAATTGATTCTTTCTTTCCTCCTCTCTCTTAAAAAAAAAAAAAAAGCAAGCTATGGGATATGGGACTAGAAAAGAATCAGGGTAGCTTCACAGAATCTAACAAAAATTTTCTGGTCCTGGTGACTGAGCTGAGGGCCTTGTATATGTTTGGCCAGCCCAACAAATTTTAAGATAGGATTTTGCTGAGTTATCCAAGCATGTCTTGAACTTGTGATATGCTGCCTAATGAGTAGCTGGGATTATAGGAATGTGCTGCTAGGGCTGGCACAATTTTTAAAAGTTGTATTGCACTTTTATTTTAATTGATCAGCTGGCATTAAGATGCTATAATAAAAAGTGAAATGAAACAACACTGTATTATTTTAGAGGTATTACTGAGGGCATCCTTCCTAGTATTGCATATTATTTATTTTATAAGGGCTCAAAAATATTTACTTGAACCCTCAGAATAAGATGAATTATGTTTCTCAGTAGCAACTGATTTGTTCTCATTATATCATAAATCTATACCTGATCAGATTTTTTTTATAGTGGCTGAAGAAACTAGTTCAGGGCCAAATCTGTAGTGGAACTTCTAACCCTAATATTCCCTTTTAACACAGTACTTAAAATTTTGAAACACACAAATCTATACATACATTCCTTAATAAATGATTTGTACTCAGCTTTATGCTCAGATCCCCTTAAATCAATTAATGAGATAAATGACCAGCTGGGTGTATTGGTAAAGCAGCCACGGTTTTCTATATAAAATTTAGAGTTCAGTTTTCTCTGGCAGCAATTAATTGTACAGATTAAGTTGCTAACTGGCAGTTTAAACAATTCTTAGTCTTTCAGATATGTGCAACTTTGAGGTATTCTCAGTTTCTGAAGTTCAGAGAGTAAGATACAAACTTAAAATTAGATCTCTCATGTTTAACCTCAAATTAATGTAAATTAACTTATTAGGTTAAAATGCTAAATATATATACATATATATATAACATCACTAAGAAGTTGAGTTGTTGTACAATCCTAAGTGCATATAAAGTAATGATATGCTATGCATTTGATCCTAAACCACAGTTATCCCCCACACTGCTCACACCCATCTCTTGATTCTTCTATATTATGCCCAATATAAATGTGTACATATGTGCATATGTATATGTGTGTGTGTGTGTATTATACACGCACACACACACATATATATGCTTGTGAATTTTCCAGAATTAAATGATTGTATACATATTATTTGACTTCTCAGGGGGGTAAAGAGTATGCTACATTGTTGATTGTCTCCCTAGATCCCTCCTTATCTTCCCACCCTCTCCCATCCCCTCATATCTCCTTTCCCATCTCCCTCTTACATGTCTATGGTTCCCCTAGATTATGTGCTGCTATGACCTTAGTGGGTCCAACACATGTGTCTGACTACCTTTCACCCAAGCCTGGGTTTAGCTCCAGCCTCACAAATGAGGGAAAACATTTGACCCTTGACACTCTGGGTTTGGTTAACTTCACTCAGCATGATTTCTTCCATTGTAAAAAGACTTTCTTAACTTTCCGCTTCTGCATACAGTAAGGGAAAGAATTGAACATCATTATCATCATCATCATCTACATACAATCACGCTCAGAATTTGGTCCAGAAATTTGACTGAAGTTATTAGAACAGCTGGCATTGAAGAATCATGCAGAATGAGCAAACTACATAATTTCTCCTATCCTAGACAAAAGTTTGCATTCTAGAGTAGATGCAGAATAAATTCACCAAAGAACTCACATGGCTGTGTTTTTGATAATTCTTCCTTGGTCCATTTTCTGCCCAATGCCATGCACAACAAATACAATGTGGGTAGTCTGTGACGGCTTGTCCTCTAATGTGGCTTCTTCTACATAACCTCTATGAAGTCTGGTCCCACTACTTGATGCTGTAGAAAAAATTATGATTCTTAGTTTGCCATCTTTTTGGAAGATAGCATTTTCATAATGTTTAAGGAAGTAGTAATAAGAATATACAAAGAAGGAAATAACAGTTTTAAGATGATATATTGGTTGGCTGATACAAAGTGAATCAGACATGATGCCAAAACCAGAAACTATTAGGAAAAAGGAGGGACAAACTGAATACAGAAAAATTAAAAACTTAATTAAAAAAGGTAAGCATTAAAAAAGATGAATAGTAAACTGGGAACCATTATGCAAATGATATATATTAACTCCCTGAGTACTCAAAGAGAGCTTATGAATCAAAATGTAAAAGGACACCATTCCCATACTAAAATGGGCCAAAGATACAACAAGGTAATTCTCAAAATAAATACAACCAAATAAGCATATTAAAATATATTCAAGCATTTTTTTTTTTTTTTTAAGAAAGAGGGACAGAGTGAGAGAGAGAGAGAATCAATTTTATTTAGTTTTTCATGTGGCTTCCGTTGGTGGGACACTTCATTTGTACGTGGTGCTGGGGTTTGAATCTGTGTACTTGTGCATGCCACACAAGTGCCATAACTGCTGAGCCAATGCTCCAGCACCTATTCAAGCACATTTTAAGAAATTAAAATTAAAAGGTGGGATAGTAAAATTTTATCAGAATTCAACATTATTTTTTAAGATTTATTTTTTGA
Source organism: Aplodontia rufa (assembly GCA_004027875.1). Lineage (NCBI taxonomy): Eukaryota > Metazoa > Chordata > Mammalia > Rodentia > Aplodontiidae > Aplodontia > Aplodontia rufa. The sequence goes on from PVKS010004528.1 coordinate 18,959, forward strand.
TAATTATCTGTATAATTCCTAGGCATATTCTCTTTCTTTCAGTAGAAGTTCTTTAAAGAGCTCTTTCTTCCTGCCTTCATGTCCTCACCTTCCACCTAAGCTTTGGCCCATGCAATTCTGGCTTCTTCTGCCCCATTGATTCAAGCTACCAATGACCCTCATTGTCACTAAATACAATGAAAATATTTCAGTCACCTCCTTCCTTGACGTGGTATTTCTACTGCCATGTTTTATTTTCACTGCCTGAAGTTTGACTGCTTTTGTGCATTAAGAAGTCTAAAAGTTATTTATTAATCTTGTCAGTCAGATCATTCTAAATATATAATTGTTCACTGATGAATGAATGCATGTCAACTCAATCATCTTTTTTTTTCTTTTCTTTCTTTTTTTTAAAGCTGAGGACCAAACTCGGGGCCTTGCGTGTACTAGACAAGTGCTCTGCCACTGAGCTGAATTCCCAACCTCAACTCGATCATCTTAAAGTTTCATTTAACAATATACTTAACACTTATTTAAAATAACTAAAAATGGAATTTGAATTGTCTGCTTTGGATCTAAAGGGAAAAAAACCCCCAAATTCCCAAAATTTTGACAAACCATGGTAATATTTAATGATTACCTTTAGAAAATCCCAGTTTTTGGGTAACTGTTCTTGCAATTTTAGATGTGGTTGCATCACTATAAAGATACACTTCATCCATACTGTGCCAATCCACGTGGTTTCGACTCAATTTGAAACTATGAATAGCTGTTGCAAAAAGAGAAAATTAACTTGAAGGTCCCAAGACAAGCTTCATTTGTATGAGAAATTATAATTAATCAGTATTATCTAAAAACTCAGAAATATACTCAGTTCAAAGAAAAACTATTCTGGTTAAAAAGTTTTAAGTCAAGTAAGTAATGGATAAAGAAAGGATTAACAATGCTACAGGGAACTGGCAACTTGTTAAAACAACAAAGTGACTGGTGAAACTACCATGATTTTACCCTCTAATATGTAGTTAATAGCTGTTTTGATTATTAAACTGTGTTCCCAGGTGATGTGACTCTTAGATCTAAGGGATCTATATCTATTTGAAAGTTCTCAATAACTTGGACACCAAAACTTAATTTACAATTATATCATTGATCTTACTAAAAGTATTGAAAGATCTGTAAAAATTTCACTCAGTACAAGACAAAACAAGATTGTGGGAAGAGAATAATCTATTTGAATATAAAATATTTTGGAGCAGATTGTAAAGCCAATTATCACTGGATATTGCTCATCACAGCAGAAATCCAGGTTGAAGGATATTTTAATATATTAAAGAAATGTTCTTTCCATGATTTTCATCAGTATTATGTTTCTGTAGCTAGGGTTATGCTTAGTGAAAATGGAAAGAAATCCAAACCTGTACACTTCAGGAATTCATAAGCTCTGTGAGGCAGGGATTGTCTTGATCACTTTTGTATCCCTTGCACCAAATAAAATATCTTAACACAGTGCCTAGAACCTGCTACAAATTCAGTAATATTTGTGGAAGCAATGAATTGAGAAAACTTATATAACATATCAACCAATTTAATAATTTTTTTTTTTTGAGACTGTGTTTTGCTATGTTGCCAGGCTGGTCTTGAATTCTTGATCCTCTCACCTTGACTTTGGTGTGCATCACCACATCTGGCTCATCCTTAAGTAATTCTTGCATTCTAAATGCCTTAACCTTTTCCTCTACATCTCTGACATACAGGCAAGAAAAATTCACATTTTCATTTTTAAGAAAGTATGTATATTTCAATCTCTATGTCTGGTTTATCTTTTTAAACTCCATTTATAAACATATAGAGGTACAAAAGATTAAATTACCTGCCACAAAGCTAATTACTGGCAGAGTCTAATTCTTCTGATTTGAAGAGGAGCTGAAAATAACCTTAAGCTAAATATAAAAAAAATGATACATCCCTGGTCAAGATCTAAGGTCATAAGACATTTTTAAGAAAAAGTATTCCCTGCATGAATATACAGTACATTATGAGAAAACATAATTGTTACAAATGCAGTTTCAAAAATTTATGAAAAACCAAATTATATTTTACTTACCTGCCAGGACATATTACTGACACTAACACAAGATCAAGACCGAATTAACCCAATTAATATTAATATATTCAATTCCAAAGAAAACAATGTACAAGGTCAGCTTTTTATAGAACAGAACTCTTCACTAATTAAAAAACTTGTACAAGGGTTTAATAATTGTTTGTAAACCACGTTTTTGTTTTCGGCAATACATGCTTAAAAGATTTAAAATACAAGATTGAGATATTTTGAGAACACTGTTAAGCCATAAAATCCTCCTTAAAATCAGCTACATGTTGTCTTAAAGTAAAACATCTTAATACTGGTGTACATTTCATTACTGGACCATACACAGTCTAAGAATATTAATGAACATGTATAATAAAGTAACACTGAGCAAAATAGCATGATGAACACATTTTACAATAACTATTAATTTCTATAATTTAAATACAACTGAATGCTATAAGCTAGGAATACAACTACACAGAGAAATAAAACTACAATTACTGTACCTTGGGAACGCTTTCTTTTAAGACCTGCCGCATCTGTACTCTCCTTATATCCTCTCCATTTGAACAGAGAAGGGAGGGAGAAGGGAGGGAGGTGGTAGACAACTAAGAAAGCAAAAACACTGAGCTTCAAAGTAAATTTAAATGAGGTTGTCATTTTGCCTTTTTGTTCTAGTATCAACTTTAAAAAATGTGTTGTATTTGACAAACATTATTCTAAATGCTTTATTTATATACTTTCTAGTTAAACTGAGTAAAGCAAAACATTAGTTTAATGTTTATCAAATATATGCTCTACTTTTATGGAAAGAAACAAAGGCAAATGATATCTAAATATATCAGTTACAATTATGTGATTATCAATTCATGTCTTTGCATGGATAGAATAAAAAATAGAACATGACATTTTTTAATGCTGAAGAGATAGCTCCATCTATACACTAAGGTTATTTACTCTCACCAAATTTGTGACTCTGAAACAGCCAATAGCTGACGTACAAATTGAGAATGCAATAAACACTGTGACCTCTAACACAGCTTGCCTAAGAAGACAGCACAGTATACATTTTACTTGATGCTTTCTATTACTGAAGTGTAGTGGCCTGGGGCCTCCCTCAGAAACAAAATATTCTTTTCACAAAGAAAAGACTTTTAAAAATGAAAATTTTAAACAAAATATCAAATCAGAAACTCTTTTCAGTAGACTTTTGGAAAGATTTACTAGAAATAAAAGAATTTTAGTGAAAATGTATGCTGTGACATCTTAGAAGCATATGACAGACAACAGAGGAGAGCTAGGCACAGACTTGATAATTTGGCAAACCAGTAGATAACCTTAAAGTCAACGTATTTCCAGTTAAACTTTGCTATGTCAACAGATTTATGCTTTAATTATGCAATTATTTAAGTTTTTTTGGAACTGAACCTTACAAAATCAGTACACTAGGTTCAGTTCAATAAATAACACAATTTTTGTAATTTAGTTAAAATTTTTGTTGATACATATGGTTTTCATCCTCACTCCCTTCTACATTAATTTGACATTCAAAGGTTAAATACTGCTCAAATAAAAAAATCCCTATTGTATAGTATTAGAAACGTAACAAATCTGTTGTATGTATGGATATAGTATATGCAAAGATTTGTTCAGTAAAGATATCTGGGAAATGTTTATGAGGCATTAATAACTATAGCTATATACTTAAATACACTTCTATGCAATTAGATGGCTACAAGCACAGTAGACCATCACCAAAAAGCTGTTTTGCCACATTAGGATTGTAAAAATATTTCAAGGTTACGGAGGCAGACTATGACAACCAAAGCAACTTTCATCACTGAAATGTTTCTTCTTTCATGTGCCTTCTGGTCAGTTATTCAGGAGTAGACGTACCATTTAGCTCAGGAAATGGTTTTAAACCAAAAATTCATTAGGAAATGCTGCCAACACACCAAAGTGGATTAAATTGATAAAAACGGAAGCATTTACTATACACAGAAACAAAAACTACATTTTATAAATCCAGTAGTAAAAGTAACAGAACCATATTCCATATTTAGTAAAAGAGAACTAATAGGAAACATACGGACCCATCTGACATTTTAAAATTATCCAAATGCTTTCAGAAAGCTAGTTGATACAAAAATGAAGATTTTCCTCTCTAAAAGAAGAGTATAATTTAAAGATAAAATGAAAAACACTCCAATATACAGCAAAAGAAAAAACTTTTTCACCCTCAAAACTGAAAAACATTTTAATCCTCTTCTATAAATAGATATGGTTTTCTTCTCAAATGTGTTTACACTTGAACATTTATTTGCTTTATTTGTCATACATTTTGTAGCAGTTTAGTTTAATTTTTTTCAACTCAAATCATAGAACTAAGATACTACCCCCTAAGTATATTGGAAGGAAAAAAAAGTTTCACTATCAATCCAAACAGGGATACAAAGTACTAATTAATGACTTTCATTAAAAATGAAGTTTTGATGCAACTAAAGTGTCAAGAGCAACAAAAGCCATGTGAATAAAACTCAATAAAAATAGATTCTCTCTCTCTCTCTCTCACTGTCCTTCTCTCTTAAAAAAAAAAAAAAAAAAAGGAACTTTTGGGACAGGGGATATGGCTCATTGGAAAAGCATTGCCCAGAATGTGTGAGGCCCTGGGTGCAATCCCCCATAATGAAATAACTACGTAAATAAATAAGTAAATGTATATTTTAGTAATTCTTATGTGGGATTAGCAAACATGTATGAAATAAAAATACAAGTTAAAGTGTTCATTTATTAAATGGTAATATTTAATAAAAAGTCTTTTCATATATCAAAGTATTACAAAGCAATGAAAAAACTTAAAAACACTAGAAATATTTCTAATAAATTTCCTTACCAATTTACCTTTTAAAGAAATTTTCTTCATCATATAATTTTGAAAGCAATAAAAATGTCCAAAGGGGGTTGACTGTTGACATACTAATCTCTACAACAGAAAAACTTTTCCCTTTGTAAAAGTGGGCAACTTGGAAAACTGCAACCCCTGTGTATCTCAAACCTACTAATTAAAAGGAGAAAACTCCTGGAAATCTTTCTTAGACCTCAGAGAAATTAAATTAGATAAAGTCATAAAAGTTAAATAATAACTAAATACTAGAAGATGGAAATCTTAGTCAACAAAGAAAGGAAAGGAAAGTTGGTTAGAAGGTTACTATACATCTCCATCTTTTTTTTTTTTTTTTTTAAAGAGAGAGGGACAATGAGGAAGAGAGAAAGAGAGAATCAATTTTATTTAGTTTTTCAAATGACTTTCATTGCTGACACTTCGTTGTGTATGTGGTGCTGGGGTTCTAACTCATGTCCTTGCACATGTCAGGTAAGCACTGTAACCGCTGAGCCAGGGCTCCAGCCCCACTCTCGCATCTTTTTAACTGAAATGCTATTTTCACACTGTGGGATAGCTGGCTTATCCAGCAAGCCATGGGAATTCAAACTTTCCCCTCCAAAATGCTAAGTGTTGTAACCTCATAGAGCTGCCAATATCTGTGTGATCACAGCACTACAAAGTAGTTTGAACAGTAAAAAACCTAAGCTTTTACTTTAAACTTATCTGTGACTTTAGTGTGACTCTTGCAGATAGCATCTAGCTAGGTGGTGCATTGTTATAAAATCTATCAACCTCTTCCTTTAACTTATATTTTTTGGTAAGTTATTAACTTACATTTATTGTAGTTATCAAAGTGGATAAATTTAGGTCAATTTTCCCCTTATCTCATCTGTTTTTTATTTCTGTTCCTTTTTTTCCTGGTTTTGGGTTAACTGAAGATTTTTAGTATTGTGTTTTAATTCTTTTACTAGCCTTTAAATTCTTTTTTCATTTTGCAATAATTTTGGACTTAACAAAAGTTGTAAAAATAGTATAGGGAGTTACCATATTTCCTTCAGCCAGTTTCCCTTTATGTTAAAGCATCTTATATAACCATAGTATAAATTATCAAAACTAAGAAATTAACATTGGTATAATACTATCAACTGATAGTCTTTCATTCAGATTTCTCTGTTTTTCCTATTATACCCTTTTCCTATTCTAGGATCCAATTCAGGAAACTATATAACATTTTGCTGTCGTGTCTCCTTAGCCTCCTCCTACCTGTGATAAATTTCTCAGTTGTCTTTCATGACCATAACACTTTTGAAGAACACTGGTTAGTTATTTTTCTGAAATGGCCCTCAATCTGAGTTTTTCAGACGTTTTCTCACTACTCAATTAAGGTTATGCATTGTTTGGCCAGAGTGGTATGCAACATCAAGCCATGTAGTTAAACTTACTTTTTTCTTTTACTAATTACTGCACATGCTTGGATAAATTATAAATGAATAAAACAGTAATCTAGCACAAGTAATTTGATATATTATCAAATTATTTATTTGAGGCTTACTTTGATTTCTAAGATTCATCTCAAATGAAACTATGAACTTTCATTTGTTAAACTGATAGATATTTCCTAGACTATGGGATGGAGTAAAGAGAATCAATTTTCATTTTAGTTTTCAGAGAGAATCAATTTATTTTATTTTACTTTGGTACTGGAGATTGAACCCAGGGGTACTGCCACTGAGCTACATCTGCCACTGAGCTACATCTCCAGTCCTTATTTTTTATTTTGAGGTAGGGTCTCATACTAAGTTGCTAAGGTTTTTATTAAGTTGCTGAGGCTGGCCTCAAACTTGTGATCTTCCTGCCTCCAGCCTCCCAAGTTGCTGGGATTATAGGTATATAGCACCGTTCCTGTCTGAGAATTAAGTTTAGATTAAAGTATCTAAATCACAAAGTGATTAATATTTTGTAGGTTATTCTTATTTGGATGCTAGAAAGAGTTGTACCAAAACTTTCATTATTCTTTAATTCCATGCTCATTTTGAGACTAGTAGGAATATTAATAATGTGAAAAATATTAAAAACATCCAATCATTTGTGGTAACAGCTACCCTAACCAGATAAGGCCAGACAAGGGAGTTATTTTAATGTCCCTGAAGGGAAGAATTCTGATTAGTTTCTTTGAAATTCCCTATTGCATTTAGTAAGAATCCCTGTATACAGTACTTTTAAATGTTCTCATTTATTAAATAGGATTTTCCAGAAAGCCTTATTTTAATACTTCCACTGCACTGTGATCACTGACTTTTTAATTCTAAATATCTTTTCAGAATGTTTGCCATTCATCATCTACTGTGTTACCTTGTACTTACTCTTGTGTAACTATTCTCAAATCTCTTCTCTAAAAGGATTAGTACTCCTTGAGGGGGCAGAAACCTTGTCATTTCTTGCACAAAAGTGCCCGGCATAATTTATCCACATAAGGAAGCATTAAAAATCTCCTGACAATATGAAGACTCAAGGCTTTATTTACACATAAGAATATTTAGGTGAGAAGGACATTTTCCCCACCAACAAATGAAACATATTAATTCAGGAGCTTAGAGATAAGAACAAAATAATGAAAAAATTATATTTTTTAATCTTTGCAGACAGCATAAATTTGAGATATTTTTCCAATGATTGTAGCTTTTTGATGGCAAATGTTTTCTCCTTAAGACCAGCTATAATTTTCAAATGTACTACAAAATTTCCCATAATCTTCAAAGTCAAATGTCACATCTTAACATATTAATGAATGTTTAACATAACACTAAATATAGAAAATGACTGAAAATCATAATAGTATATTTATTCTGAATTGAATTTATATTCTATCTTAATAAGAAAGCATGCTGAATCTTTACCTATGTGTCATCACATGTTGTAAAAAAATCATTTTTTCCTTCTAATGAACCTCAAAGAATCATCATTTTTGACAGATATCAATACAAAAATGTTTAACAGTTTAACCATATTCTGCTATTACTAATTAGAATTTTACTACTCAATGTGTATGTTTAATGATAACAAAAAGTACTACTATAATATCCTAGATTGGTACACTAGAACTGACACATACATACTCAAAGACATACTGAAAAGCCCACACAAATAAACCACGTTCCACTATCAGACTTGTTTAAATTTGGGCACTTTTGAGAAAAACTAAAGTATCCTACTACATTTAACATCTAAGCAGGAAGAAGTAAAACAGATATATGAAAGTTTAATTTTAATTATAAATAAGATTCCAAATATGTGAACAGGAATTAAGGGAAGAAACAGAGCTGATGATTAACTTCCACAGAATGAAACAACAAATGAGGAAAAAAAAATTTCTGAACACAGTATGAGAAAGGGGAACAATCTACTAATATTTTACATTTCATCCTCCTCCACGCTCTCAGACTTGTTTAATATGCTGATAGGAAGTCTGGGATTTAAACTGGGTTTGTTAAGGTGAATTGACATTTTTGAGGTAGAAGACTTAAGGAGAATATAAGGTGAAAAAATTCCAAAACTCAGGGTGTCACCAAAGGCAATGAAATTATTTTATGATAAAATGGGTTCACCATTTAGATACTATGAAGTAGGAATGAGATTATTCTGGTAGCAGTAATAAATATTTTAGTCACTAACATAAAACCACATATACATATATATATATATATATATATATATATATATATATATGTAAAATTTGCTATTTTTCTTAAAAGAGCAAAATATTTCTATAGCAATTGTATGAATATAAGTATGGTTCTTACACCAAACTCTTTGTATATATTGATATGTAAAACCTTCAACTTGAATTTTACAGTGAAATTGGGACATATTTCATTCTACATATTAGGAAAATGAGAAAATAAATTTTGGATTCCTAGAATATGGTATCTGCACACAACAGACAACTATAAATTATATAAATTTGGTAGATTTAACTGCCAATTTATTCAGAAATCACAATGTTTCTCAGTTATATAGACTGTTAACCAAGTAGATACAAAAGATTTTAATTTAAGTGAATCTGTATAGTTTACATGTTCATGGTCAATGTGTGCATATATGTGTGCTCAGAGAAAGATAAAAGAGTAAAAGAAGAAAAGAGAAAAAAAAGCTTACTAATAAGAAAAAAATTCTCAGCTAATAAAAAGCTTATAAAGCTTATTGTTCTGCCATTAATTGTTATATAAATAATTACTTCCAATCATGCAATTTGTTGTTTTAAGCTGAATTCTTGAATTACCTGATCAATATTTAGTTTTTTTCTGCTTTTGAGATACTTCATGAGGGAAAGGAAAAAAAAAACAACACTCTTTGTATTTTAATTCAATAGGTTCTGTAGGGCTTGCCATGAAACCTCCCAAATAAAGGCAAGCATGGATGAAGAAATGCTTTAAGGTTAAAAATTTTAGCGAGATCTATACATTCTAATCTACCTGGGCATTTATACTCACCAGAATAGTTGATCCCACTGCCTGCAGTAAATGGAACAATAGAAGTTTTTAACTTCACCACACATTTTAAAGTTTATACTCAAGATTCAGACATAATGAAAATATAACAATCTTGGCTACTATATAATATTTTTAACTATTGCAAACATATCCAAATGCTAATAAGGAAACAGACTGTTTCAAATTAGCAATGGATTTGTTATCATTAGGGAGACAGCTAAGAGATACATAAAGGCAATCACAAGGTTTTTAATTTAGGAAAAGAATCAACATTAACAAAAGTGCTCTTTTGATGTAAGGAATTTTTCTTTTGGTAAATTCAAGGTTTTTGGTCTTGTTTGTTTTAATAACTAAAAAACTGCCAGAGAAGGCTAATTTTGGGAGAACAATATACTTACTCATACATTTATAATAAATCGTGTTAGTGTCATGCAGTACAACATACATATTTAGTAAAATAAATATTGAGACAGTTTGGAAACTTATAGTGATTTTTAATTTTAGAATAATAATCAGACAATTCTAGGTCTGGGGATGTAGCTCAGTGGCACAATGCTTCTCTAATATGCTAAGACCCTAGGTTTGATCCCCAGCACCACAAAAATAAATAAATAAATAATAAAAAAAATAAATTCTAATTCTCCTGAATTACTAAAACTAAATTTATAAACTACTCTAAACTTCATCAATAATTTACTTGGTTTACAGAATATATTAAGTGTATTAACTGGTCTTACCATCTTTTCCATCTATGGATTTTGACACTTCAAGATCAAAATTTTCCTGCATCTGCTGACCCCTAAAACGACTGAGATGTTCTTGCTCAATTAAATTACTTTCTTCTTCTTCTAGAGGTTGCCAAGTACCATCAATAAACCACTGTCCACGCATTACTGGTATTTTATCAGCCTCTGAAAAGAAAAAAATATTACAAAATTATATACTGTAGAATTCAACCTCTTAAAAGGAGACAAAGTAGTTAGAACTTCCATATTGCTACTGTCACAAAAACAGATTTTCATGATCCAATATAATGATTTTAAGTTTTCAAATCCAGAGTATTCAAGCCAGGGTATATCAGTATTAAAGTTACTTAAATATTACACCTAAAATTACTTTTGCAATAGAAAGATAAGCAACTTCATATAATTGAGACCCTGAGTAGGCATAAGTAGGAGGCTAAGGGGTTAAAAAGTTTCATTCAAGTGTTTACTGATAGTTCTAAAGACTTAAAATATACTGAGGTTAAAATCCCAAAACTAGTGTTCAAAAGTAGTATGTGTGGCAGCAGTATTGTGGCAGTAGTATTTTATATTTTTTAGGGATGCCTTGAAGGTTATGGACTCCCAGTTAGTGAGACAGTTTAGGAAGGATAGAAAAATGGCTAGGTAGTTAGGACCTTGGACTCCATTCAACCACACCTAGAAGCTTAACAGGTAGAAAGCCATTAACTTGCACGGTAGGTTCAAATGCAAACGACCAAGAGGCTCACCTGTGGGAGCAGAGGTGGGAAAACTGAGTGGGTGGACGCAGATGGGAACTAGGAAAGAGCTGCTACCTGGTTTGCCTAGATTTTAACGAATGGTTCTGGTGCTTAGTTTCAATGTCTATTTTACACAGAGTTTACCCAATGACGTTAGTGCTTTTCTCAGTGCATGCTCTACATGAATCTTAATCAAGGCTCATACCCGAACCAATATAACCTCTGGCCTAACACACTTTAGACGGTATCCTGCTTCCAGGTACCTCTCTGCAGAGACTCTGCTCTCCTTCCTTAAATAAATCCTACTCCTTTTACTCCTTCCTTCCATGGATTTTATTCTTCACATTTGCAAGACAAGAACCCAGAAGAAGATTGGAGCCGAATTCCTGTGGTGTATTTCCACACCAAGAGTTGCAAAGCACTGCTCAACAGTATTTGTGTGTGGGTGTGTGTGTGTGGGGGGGGGGGGAAGCCCCAGCTCTTAGCTGGGTAGCTGCTAACACTATTTCGGCTGCAGAAACCTGCAGCCAGCTCAAATTCCCAGTTTTCACTGGGAATAGCTGCAAACACGAGAAACGGCTATTTTGGTCAAAGATCTGCAGCCAGCCCAAACTCCATTTGCCAGCGGAAACAGAGAATCCAGACTCATCACAAAACCCTTGCATCATTAGCATAAAGGAATAAATGAAACTCAGCTTTAGTAAATTCCTCATTAATTTTAGGAAAAAAAATCAAGAAAAATTTTCTTGAATAACTTAACATTTCTTTGATTAAACTGTTTCCAAAAGCCTGTACCTCTTTTTATTTAAAATAAACCACCAATGTCAGCTAAGCTATTTTGAATCCTTAAAAGTTTTTAAAATAAAGCAAAAATAAACTAGAATAAAAATAACAAAACTCTTAAGAGTAAAAAGCAAAATGAAATAACTATGTAGGGAGCTGATGATTTAAGCATATAGAGAGAAATTATTTCAATTGAATTTCAAACATCATAATTTTACATGATATTAGGAAATACCCTAAGGACATATACATGTAGAATAGCAAATGTTGTCTTAAACTCTTTGCAATAACCACACTTTTAACAATGAAATTGGTACAGTTTTAAACTGTAGGTTAAGGTGAATTTATTGATTCTATTAAAATCATTAAGATCTGAGTATTTTAGTATAAGAGAGATACAAATATAAAAATCAAAAAAATAAAACCACAGTAATCATAAATTTTCCATTAGAAACATCAGCATGAATAATGTATTTTTCAAAAGAAAAAACGTTCAAGCTAGAAAAGGCCAGAAACAAAGACAAAGTATGCATAAGTGAACACCCCTAAAATGAAGGTTGGATCCCCAAATATCATTTCTCACAGAGAATCCAAGTGTCCTTGATAAAATGGCTAATTCCAGATATGGAACAGGAAATAAATGAGATGCTTTTGAAACATCTTGTCCTATTAGGCGAATTATGATGTTAAAAATTTCTTATGTTTTTCTGTTGCTTCTTGCATTCTCCAATATTCTGCTATAGTAATTCTGCTATGTGCTGGTGTTTGCTATTATTTGGTGCATACACTAAGAATACTGCAACTTCACTGTGAATTATGACAACATTGTAAGCATACTTGGTCATGTCTTATTTACTTTTATCTAGATTCTTTGTTTTGTTTTAAAGAGAGCGAGTCAATTTTTATTTCTTCATCCGATTTTTATTTTTCCCACACTTAGTTGATACGTGGTGGTAGGGATCAAACTGGGTCTTTGCACATGCCAGGCAAGTCCTTGCTGCTGAGCCACCACTCCAGCCCTTTTTTGCCAAAATTCTACTTTGTCCATCAAGATTGCAATCTCTAATTTCTTAATATTTCCTTTTGCCTGTGATACGGTTGCACATTTTAAAATTTATCTTATTTTTTTTTGTGGTACTGGGGACTGGACCCAGGGACACTCCACCACTAAGCTGTGTCCTCAGTCCTTTTCATTTTTTGAGACAGGATCTCACTAAGTTCCCAGGATAGCCTTCTGAGTCACTAGGTTATAGGAATGTACCATCATGCTTGACTACATCCCTTTAAATCTTTCGTATCACTTTTTTAGACATGTCTCTTGAATACTGCATCTAACTGGGTTTTGCTTTATGAAGTCATAAATCTTTTTCTTTTGAATAAGCCTGTTAACATTTATTGATATAACTATTATGTTTGAACTTAAAAAAAGGAAGCAAATTTATTATTCATACTTACTCTGTTTTCCTCTATGTGGTATTTTTGTGTTTTTGTACTTTTCTTTTGGTCTCAGAAAGATTACTGCATGTTCGTTCCGTGTTTATCTTTGTGTGTGTGCATGTACTTTAGATTACCCTAATCTCCATTTTGCTTACTTAACTTTTTACTATTTGGTCCGCCCTTTAAATGGTATCATATGACTCCCACTTATTCTCTATACAATAAATTATTTTATTCTATTTTTATTTTTCCTTTGTCAGAACATATAACACAATTACATTTATTCCCCAAAATTGTTTCAATCTTGGATTTACATTTAAATACATCAAATTTTTGCTAAGTTATCCCTAAACTCTTGTAATTTCAAACTGTACTTGAGGGTTGAAGGACAGGTTGGCTTGCTTGCACTTTGTGTTTAAAAAAAAAAAAGTGTTCTACTGTAGCCTTCTTTTGCATAGAGTTCTTAAGAAATCTTGTTTCCTAATTTTCCTTTACTAATATTGTGACATATTTCCCCCTTAGATTATGATTTAGTTAATTCTGTTCTACTTTTTTTTTAATTATTTGGGGACTAATTAGATCATAATCTAAGGAAGTATTATAAGTATTTGGGTCTTCTTTTGCCTGTATTTGTAGTTCAACTACTTTCTGAAATTTTTTAAAATTTCTGCATCTCATTTCATTCTCGGATTCTCTGAGTTGCTTTCCTTCTTTTCATCAATGGCCCTGATTAGACTTTGAATTTAATCTTCCTTGGATACCTTGTTATTAACATATTCTTCCTTTGTGAAGTGGCTTTACCTTTTTGGGGGTGGTGCAAGCCGGGGATTGAACCCAGACCCTTGCACCTGCTAGGCAAGTATTCTAGCACTCAGCTACCCCTCATCCCCATACCTCCAAGCTTTGCCTTTTCCTTCAATTTCTTTTGAGAGTAATCAAATCTTGTCACATTTCTTAATTTTTATAAATTTTCTCTTAGATTTTTACTTCTAAGTGGTGTTTTGTTTTGAATATTTTATTAGATTGGGACATTGACATACTGCTCCCTTTGTTTTGTGTTTGCTTTTTGGGGAAGAATTTCTACTAGCTGAAATGTTTTCATTCACATTTTTTTTTTGTATTTCTCTTACAGTAGCATTATATAGCATTTAGTTCATTCCTGTTCTTGGGCATTTTGTGGACAGTTCTGCAGATTAGAAAGGGGCTGCTGGGCCTCATTTCTCTAGGATCCTTCTTTTTCTCTTCCTTCTTTCTACCCTACCTTGCTACCAAAGCAGCACTAGCCTTTTCTTTATCTCCTCTTCTAGGAGCAACACTTCTCAGCTGCTGCTACTTCTGGTCCCTCCCACTTTCACACACCTTCCCCTGTAGCTAGTTATGGGATTTGTATTTTTGCAGTTATTGCTGGGACTCTCTTCTCTTTGGATGACTGTGCTTTATGTTAACCTATTTCCCTCCCCTCTCCTCTTCTGTCTCTTAGGTCTCTTCTTGCCCACCCTCCACACTCATAGTTTGTAGCTGCAACAGAAACTGTTGTAAACTGCTATTTGTTTACATACAGGTAATTAGAAATTTGTGAGATCATCTGTGTCATACTAATGTTGAAGGGGGGTCATATTAATACATGGAATAGTCATTATAGACTAATGCATTGTGGAGCCTACAAATTTTTTACTATCAAAATGATAGCAGACCAGCAGACCTCCTTCACACTATCACTAAGCCCTGCTTGACTTTTTTTTTTTTTTAAAGAGAAAGTGAGAGAGAGAGAGACTATCAATTTTTATTTAGTTTTTCACATGGCCTAAGCAGCTCTGACACTTAGTTGTATAAGTGAGTGCTAGGTTTTGAACCATGCCAGGCAAGTGCCATAACCACTGAGCTACTGCTCCAGGCCCCCTGCTTGACTTTTAAAGGATTTTTTTTTTTTTTAATGACAGAGAGAGGAGGAGAGAGATGGAGAGAAAGAATCAGAGAATCAATTTTATTTATTTTTTCATCTGTTTTTCGTGGCTCTGAAACTTAATTGTATATGGTTTGGACCTGGGTCCTTGCACATGCCAGGCAGGCACTATGCCATTGAGCCACCACTCCAGCCCTAACAGAATTCTTTGCATGCTATTCATGGTAGTGAAAATCCTGGAGTGCCTAAATATAAAGAAGATAAACTAAAGTCACTTGACAAGAGAAATAGGTAAGAATTTAAATATGACTCTGATGGTAAAAAACAAACAAAATGTGTCAGGACTGGGAGAATTTATCTTGAATGCATATGATCATTCTGTTTTTTTTTAAACCCTCTATAAATCAAACAAAAATATATAAGCAACTTAATTTTAAAATACGGGCCAAGGATATTGTTTTATATTACCAATTCATTGCCTCTCAGTTCCAGATCCACCCTTCCTTGCATGCTCTAAGGCAGAGAGCAACTCTGAATACTTTTTCCTAGCCAACTAGCCCAATGCTGGGCTTTGCCAGTAGGTGACACTGGAAGGATGCTGAAAGAGGAGAGGATTTTTCCTCTTGGTTCCAGTGTGCTCAGGAGCCCACTTCAATTTTCAGCACTGCTCTGGTGCTAAGAGAAAAAGTGGCACCTTCTCATGTGCAGCTTCTCCTGACACTATAACTCCCTAGTGAGTTTTGTAGTAGAATAGCACTTGCTAGGCACCTCCCCTTGAACTACCCTTCTAACACCCCTTAGACACTTGCTGTGACTTCCAAGGCATGATGCTTCCTTGTGAAGGCCTTCCCCAGCACTAATTGTAGATTTCCAGCAATCTCAATGATGCAGTACTCCAGTGACCACACAGGTACTCTCTCCAATGGGGTATGAATCTTAACCTTCACAGGGAATGGCATCTTCCTTGGGTACTCTAGGTCTCAGGGGTGGCAGCTGCTACCTGTATCTGCTATTTCCATATTCTTTATATAATTGTTGTTGCCATATTAATTTATTCCTATGTTAATGTCTGTATGTTATACTTTCTTGGTTATAAATGAGTGAGTGGTTTATCTTTTCATTGAACTTTAGCTGATATAACAAAATAGTTAATAAACTTATTAGATATAATATTCTCAGACTCAGTGGTAAGCAGAGAGAATGGAATTTGAAACACTTCCTTTCCTGGAATGCAATCTAGAGAAATTCTGGCACAGATGTACAGCAGAGATATATAAAATGTTTGCTACAGCAATATTTATAATGGCAAAAACTGCAAACTTAAATGTCCAAAGAGGAAAATAAAACTGTGGTATATTCATGCAATGGAAGAATACTATGCATAATAAAAACACATATCTGGAGTTAGATGTGTCAACATGGATCAATCTCAAAAACCTATCACAAAAAGCAGGCCATGGAAGGACACACGCAGTATGGTACCATATATATAAAGTTAAAATAAGCAAAAAGTGCCAATGAGAATAGTAATCAGATTAAGGAGGGTGATTATATCTGGACAAAAAAAAAAGGGAATGTGAAGAGACTTTTATCTGTGAAGTTTAATATTTAAGCTAGCTGAAGGGATTACTGATTATTAGGTTGTCTTTTTTATAAGCTTGAAATCTACTGTAATAAAATGAGTAATTAAAATAATAAACTGATAGTACTTAGGTGAGTGGTAAGATAAAAATATTTTAATTGAAAATTAATAATTAATAAATGAAAGCTTCTAAATTAGCCTTGCATTCAAATACCTGAATACTTGCTCATTCCCTAGAAAGATTAAGCTGGGGGAATAATGCAGGCAAAAGTAACCAAAGAGTTACTGTCCTAAACATTATTTAGGTTGGCAACAATTTTCTAACTGTGAAGTTGGACTGGAGTTAGCAATTATACAAAATTCTATTTTGTGAAAGAAATATTTATACCTCAAAATATACTGTGGGTCATATTTGAAAGTTAACAATCACACTAAAGTATGCTTGGGTTGTTAAAGTCAACAATAACTCCATTGACGAATGTCATGCAAATTTCACAGAGGTAAGAAATTCTGGACAGTATAATTATACCTTAAAGACTCAATCTTTTCATTGAAGATATATAACTGTAAGGGTTTTTAAACCTACAAGAATTTTCTTCAGCAGTGTAACTGTAAAATTAATTGGCTTACTGTCTATGTATAAGTTTGCTAAGGCTGTCATAGCAAAAAGCTGACTGAGTGGATTAAACAAAAGAAAATTTCTTACAGTGTGCATCTAGAAGTCCAAGATCAAGGTGATGGCAGGTCTGGTCTCTTTCCTTGTAGATGGTCAGCATCTCACTGTGTCCTATCATGTTCTTTCTTTTGTGTGTCCAAATTTCCTTTCCTTACCAGTATATCAGTCCAGATTGCATTAGCGTAGATTCAGGGTCCATTCTAACTGCCTCGCTTTAACCTCATCTCCTCTTAAAGTCCTATCTACAAATATAGTCAAATATAGGTATCAATGGGTTCCAAAATACAAATTTTGGGGGTACACAATTCAACCCACAGTGAATTAACAGTTTTATTACGTGATCCTTTCAGGCAATCATATTATACTCACATCCTTTTCTCAAATTTTAACTCACAAAAGGCAGACTGTAGATATTCTTACCAAACCCATTTAAACTTGGAGAAGAGATTTTAAAACATAGGCCATTTTATACTGAGCCTTCCAAGTATTATTTTGGTGGATCTAAGTAATGCAGAATTGTATAGGCTTAGTTAAAAAAAAAGAATCTGCATAGATGTGGGACAGAAACTTGTATGAAAAGATGGAGTATACAACATTAAGAGATATTTGAATTTTCAACGTTAATTTACCTTAGTGAAGATCATCCATTCTATGCTGACTATAATCAACACTGCCATGGTATCTGCAGCTACAGTGCTGATTGAAATGAAAAGAATATGTACCAACATAATTGAAACTTCTAATATCAGCAGAGTGTTACTCAAACTTGTCTACTCTTTCTACTTAACATGCTTTCCATGGTTTTAACCTGTGTTTCTAAACCTGGCTGAGTATCAGTATTCTCATATTCACTTGAGGTAGAGGTGATCGCTTCCTTTGCTCCTTGTTTTTTTTTTTTAAACCTAGTGGTCACCAGATTAATATTTGTTGAATTAAGGTTTTTAAAACATGACTTGATACAAAACAGTTCACATGACAGAAGAGAAGTACAACATTTAGGAAGATGGCAAATGTCAGAGTGTCAAAATGCTTACTGTTCAGAAGGATTAACTATATATGAAATAATCACCTCAGAATTTAAGCTTGAGACTGGGTAGAAATCAAAAGAAAAACCAAAATCTTTTTTAAGAAAGAGGAACAGGGAAGAAAAAAGAGAAAAAAAACTTGTACAGTAAAATTCAGAATGCTAATGAGCACAGGATGCAAAAGCTTGAACATACGCAAAAAGCAGTGGAGGAAGACATTTAAGAGACTCCTAAAACCAAAGTCACAGGAAATTTACTTGAAAAATATATTTAGAAAATCATCAAACAGGTGGAATCAGTGGCAGTGAAGTTGGGCTAGGAAATCTTATATAGGTTACAAAACAATCCAGGATGTTAGGAATTGTTGACAATCTAACCTTCATTATCTACTCTGGTGCTGTAAATTGTGAGGTCACAGACATTCCAAGCAGGAAGAGAACTGGG
Organism: Aplodontia rufa; assembly: GCA_004027875.1. Classification (NCBI taxonomy): domain Eukaryota; kingdom Metazoa; phylum Chordata; class Mammalia; order Rodentia; family Aplodontiidae; genus Aplodontia; species Aplodontia rufa. The sequence goes on from PVKS010004528.1 coordinate 37,737, forward strand.
TAAGGACTCAGAAGCCTGCGCTGGGTAAGGACTCAGAAGCCTGGGCAATAATTCCAGTTACATCTCTTAACATCTCTGAGCCTGTGTGTCATGTGTAACAAAGATATTGTCTCACAGGGGAGCAACAATGGGTATTAATAAAGTAATATGTAAAAGCACTGTGTAAACTCTAAAATCCCATTCCATATTACGGCATTACTCCGATTTATGGAGCATGTTCTGAAGTTTCTAAAACCACATGTAGCAGTTAAACCTGGATATATCAAGATTAGTCTTCTGGCCAGGTGTGGTGGCACATGACTAATCCTGGTTACTCAGGAGTCTGAGACAGAGGGACTAAGTCTGAGGCCAACCTCTGCAATTTAGGGGAGACCTTGTCTCAAAATAAAAAGCAGAAAGGGATGGTGATGTAGTTCAGTGGTAGAATGCCCCTGGATTCAGTTACCTGTGCAGAAGGGGCTGGGGTGGGGAAGACCAATCTTGTAGAATCTTTAGCTATTTGGTTTAACCAAATCCCATTTTTCCCACTATTTCTTCCAAAATTTCAAAATGAAAACCTCATGGCAAAACTACTGAAGAAGCAGGCCTAGAGAACCAAGAATTATATATATTGTAAAACTGGGAGAGGAAAGGTCTGTAGATGTGTTGTGACTGGCAAACTGATCCAGTACTGATTTACTTCCTGGTGGCATCAATAAAAAGGTCCCTTTGATGCGAAAACATATGTTAAGAGTATGTTTTTTACAATGAGTTATTAAAAACAAGACTGAAAAGGAAAGGTAGAGACTAGGAAGCTATCTTAGTCCATTCAGGCTGCTACAACAAAATACCATAAACTGGGTATATAAACAACAGAAATTTGTATTTCTCACCGTTGTGGAGACTGGGAAGTTCAACATCAAGGCACTGGCAGATTCAGTGTTTGGTGAGTACCTGCTTTATGGCTCCAAGATAGAGCCTTCTTGCCGTGCCCTCACATGGCCAAAATGGCAGCAAACAAGTTTCCTCAGACCTCCTCTATAAAGGCACTAATTCCTTTCCAAAGGACCCTACCCTCCTGACTTAATCTTTCTCAAAGCCCCTTCCCACCTAATATCGTCACTTTGGAGGTTAGGATTTCAAACAAGAATTCTGGGGGAGAGATAAATATTCAGTCCATTGTAGGAGCATAAGAAACTAAACGCAGCGACTGGTTTTAATTAGGCCACGTAGGTAAAAGGAGCCAGCAGCAGTTTTGATAAAACTTCTAACAATCACATCGGCCCATACATCTCAAGCCTAGTCCGGCACACGGCCACTTGATCTGCATCAGCTCACTAAAGGTGCTACTGTTCTCTATCTCAACACGCCTGGGCAGGAAGGCATGTAGTATATGAGCATACTACCTTGTGCCTAATAGAGAAATAAAGTAAGAAGATAAAAAATGGAAAGAGTGGATTAATTCGCAAAACGAGAAGGACACATTTCTACTTCCAGTAAAGATGGAATAACACATTCTGCATTTATTATCCCATTTTAAGTGACCAGAAAACCAGACAAAATATATGTAACAGTGATTTTCAGATATTGTACAACTGGCAGAAGAGGACAGTGATAACTGAATTTCCACCTCTCCACGCTTAGGGCAGGAGAGGGTTTCCAGGCTATGCTGCAGGAAGAGGTAACCCAAACAAAACCTTCCAATCTTGCTGAGTTGTAAAACAACATGGAGTTGAGGGAAGACACAGTGGTTAGAATTTAAGGCAAAATACTGGAAATTAGAGGGCTATATAGGAAGAGAGTGCTAGAGATGTCTAGAGGAGACCTCTTGAAAGTCTTTGGCTAAGTACCATTTACACACAAATAGGAGAAAAATACCTGAAGCCATGGAAAAGAAACACGCAGAATATCTCCAGATCCTATATAGGGCTGGGAATATTTTATGTTCTAGTCAGTCAGAATGTGAAGACCTATAATCCACAAGTAATTAAGAAATGTCCTTGAAAAAGTATTGCTGTAGTTGGGATAAATTATTCCCATATCAAAAGCTGCTCTGACCTAATAAAGGTTAAAAAAAAAAAGTCTTCCTAAGATCAAACTAATCTGAAGTCATTTAATTATGTGTTAGAGCAAAGCTCAATAATACTAAAGGAATCCTATGAAATCCAAAGAATAACAGCACAAAATTCAATCCACAAACAGGAGAAAAATCAATCAACAGAAACATACTCAGATGATAAAATTAGCAGAAAAAGATGTTAACACCACCATTACACTTTCTATATCCAAGATGGTACAGGAAAATATGAAGGAAACAGAAGATATAAAAAAATACCCAAATGGAACTTCTAGAGACGGAAAATATAAAAAATGAAAAAATATACCACCCACAAGAGATCAAATGAGTAAACTGCGCATTAGAGAAAGTCAGTGAAATTCTCTAAGCTCATAATATAGCAACAGGACATATTCATGCAAGAACACACAACAGAAACCTAAGAATAGAAACAATCTAAAATGAAACACAAAGGGAAAAATGAAAATCGCAGCTATGGGGCAAATTCAAAGGCAAAGAGTTCATATGTAAGAATTCTAAGAAAAGGGGTAATGTGAACAGAAAAATAAATTCGGAGAAAGAGACAATTTTTTTTTTAAATTAGAGAAAGAGAATTTCGATTTTATTTATCTTTCTATCTGGCCTTTATTTCTCTGACACTTAGTTGTATATGTGGTGCTGGGGTATGAACCTGGCTCCTTACACATGCCATGCAAGCGTTCCAACCACCAAGTCCAGCCCAAGGAGGCAATATTTTACAAACCTTTTGTCTGTTTATTTTGTTTGGCACCAGGTATTGAACCTAAGGACACTTAGCCACTAAACCACATCCCCAGACCTTTTTTTATTTTGAGACAGGGTCTCACTAAGTTACCTGGGGCCTTGCTAAGTTGCTGGGTCTGGCTTTGAACTTACAATTCTCTCTCAGCTTCCCAAGCCATTGGGATTACAGGCATGTGCCACTGTGCCAGGCTACATTTTATAAATTTGATGAAAACTACAAACCCAAAGTTTATAGAATTTCAACAAATATTACCCTAGATGAAATATGAAGAAATCCTCACACCAAGATGCATTATAATAAAATTGCTAAAAGTCATAAAAAAGAGGGGAGCAACCAGGAATGAATGAGAAAGCTGACACCCAAAAGAACAAAGATAAAAATAACAGCAAACTTCTCATCAGAAACTATACAAATGAAAGACATGTTTAAAGTTCTAAAGGAAACAAAATTATAAAACCTGTACAAATATCTTTCAAAAATTGAAATACTTTATTTCATAAAAATATCTTAGATTGCTTAGGGGCTGTTACAGCGGCTCAGCAGTTACAGCACTTGCCTGGCATGTGCAAGGATGTGAGTTCAAACCCCAGAACCACATTCTCAATGAAGTGTCAGAGCAACAAAAGCTACATGAAAAACTAAATAAAACTGATTCTCTCTTCTCTCTGTCCATCTCTCTTTAAAAAAAAAAAAAATTGACTATTTAGCTTGGCATGGTAGCACATGTCACTACCAGCTATACTTGTAAAGTTGAGGCAGAAGGATCCCAAGTTTGAAGACAGCCTGGCTAACTCAGTGAGACCATCTCAAATGAATCCTATTGCAGTCATAATTACCTTGATAACCTTGTGGAGCAGAGGTGATACATATCTGCAAACGAGAAACTAGACCACGGAGAGAATATCAAAGACTCTAACTAAAACAATTTGATAACAAAGATCTGTTCTCTGTGCACATACAATTTTTTTTTTTTTAAAGGAGGGAGAAGGAGAAGAGAGAGAATCGATGTTAATCATTTTTTCTCCGATACCCAGTTGTGTATGTGGTACCGGGGTTTGAACCTGGGTCCTCACTCATGGCAGGCAAGCGCTCCAACTGCTGAGCCAATGCTCTAGCCCAGTGCCCATACAACTTTACTACCAATGCTGAGGAAGGATGACTGCTTCAAATCCCTGGACTAAGGGTAGATTCACGATTACTTCAAATCACATCTTTACCAGCTGCCAGAGCTTAGCTGCCACTCTACCACTCTCTGTTCAGTTGCAGGTCAGCTAAAAGGAATCATCAAAGTCTGCATGCTGAGGTCTCCACACTGTAAGGGATTGTTGTGGGCCTTTTCCCCTTGCCAGCATGGCAGAAAACCAAGAACACTATTGGCTCTGCCTCAATTGAAAACTGAGCAGTCTTTTAGAAAACTGTAAAGTTCTGAATTGTATCAAAAATCCTGGTAGGTGGTGGAGATGATCTAAATGAGCTCTGGGGGTAGTGTCAGTTCCTCCCACATTTGGTGAAAGGATCTACATACCAAAAAAAAAAAAAAAAAAAGAAAATGCTGAAGAATTTAGATTTTTTTTTTAAGAGAGAGGGAGGGAGTGAGAGAAGAGAGAATTATAGTTATTTTTCCATCTGGCTTTTGTTTCTCTGACACCTAGTTGTGTATGTGGTGCTGGGGTTCAAACCCAGGTCCTTAAGTACACCAGGCAAGTGCTCCAAATGCTGAGCCACCAATAGATTCATGAAAGAATGATGGGTATGTCCCTGAGATCCAAGTCAGGAGACTCAAGACAGCACAGATCTTTCTGGGGCCTGAGAGACCAGGAAGGGGGAAAAAAAAAATCATTGCTTCTCACAGGGGCAGGTGAGAGTTACAGCTTTGCCTATGTGAAAAGTGATTGCCAAGATGATAGGGTCAAGAAGATGCAATGTCATGAATGAGACTACAAATCAAAACAAGAGAGCTAAGAATGTCAAGTAGGGTATAAATATGGAAACACAGGAAAATGGAGAAACAGTAACAGCTAACCATTACATAGAAATTACAACATATTCATCATGTATTTCAAATTCTTTAAATATTTTAACTCAATTACTAAAATAATTCTAAGAGGCAGATACTATGATCCAGATTTTACAGAAGAAAGTAAGGCACAGAGAATTTAAGTTGCCTAAGGTCACACAGATAGTATATGGCATAAGAGCTGGGACTTGGGTCCAAACGGTCTGATTCCCATGGCCCTTCATATTCTTAACCACTACACAATGCTGCCTCTCTAGAAAAGCCAGTTAGAATTGGGTGGAGGTTGCAGAGACGAAACCTGCTGAGCTGTGGTAGGGTGAAAGATGATTTGTAAACAAATGTAAACCAGCTCTACCCTTTAGGTGTGGCCTATCATAGTCTTTGATGGTTTGTAGATCTTTCCATAAAAGGCAGACTTCCAGGCAATCAGAATTCCAAACAAATCAATTCTGCATTTAGAACTGGGGCACTCACTATGGGGTAGAATATGCCTTTCTTCCCACCAGAAAAGAAAAAAAAGTGGGTAATGTAGTTTACACAAAACAATAAAGAGGCTAAACAGTAAACAGCTTAAGGAGTAAACTGCAACCATATCTAAGGAGATATTCTAAAATATAAGGTCCCAATTTTTTTTTCCAGCAAAAGACTGAGAGCAGAACTTGGGTAACTTGTTCTTAATCTTACAAAAGAATTGTATCAGTGGTTGGCTATACAATGAAAAGGATGAGCAAAGGCAAGCATTTGGCTATAAACTTTACAGACATGTACCCTTGTCTCATTTAGTGACAACCATACAATAAAGGTTTATTCTAGCATTGGATAGCCACCCTGGAAGAGTTAAGTACCACAGAAAGTGCTTAATCAGCCACTCTGTGCTTTCTTTGGTTTGAGAGGTGCTCAACAATCTCTGGTTTACTCTGAAGGAGGCTCTCTGATGATTATCATTTGATTTGAAGGAAAGACTGTTTTCCAAATCATGAAGAAGGAACTTGGAGGATGGTTAAAAACACATGTTTTAAAATGCAGGCTTTATCAAAGGTCTAGGAGGATGAATCAGGGATAGGGATACCTTGGGCCTACCAGAAACAGTTCTAAAGAATGAAAATTAAGGATTCACTCAATAAAATATGAACCAAAAGTTAATCATTTGTAGTAAGTAGTAAAATGTAAGCGTGAGATTGCATTTAACTATGTCTACACTAAGGTTCAGAAATAATTCCAATTCTGCTCTCTGTGCATCATTCTGAAGTTACTGAGCAGCACATTCATGGGATATGATTCGGAAATCTTAAGTTTTAGCATAGTTCATCTACTTCTTTGTCCCATATTGTGTGTTTCAAGGGTTATTCTGCATCAGTGTTCAGAATAACAGTCCACTGAGAAGCAGCTAAAGGGAGAATTATTAATGGAGAATTTTGCACTCAAATGTTAAATTATATTCTAGCACATAAAAGCTTAGCTTACAACTATTTGGAAATTCCATTCAGATGGAATTTAAAATTTCCAGATATCTGAGGTTGTATGATACAGAATAATCAATAACAATGTAATTTCCAACGGCAGGCCTGGCCCCTGGCAGTCAATCAATGGAGTTTATTTGAATGTACAACAACAATGATTATAAAGATTATCTAAATATAGCTTACTATAATAAGATATTAGGATAAACATTAATAAGCATAATTTATTCTTGTTAGTAATCTGGTATAACTGGAAAGCAGTACATAAAATAAAATTACTTCTGTGATCGTATCAGTTTCTGTTTGTCTATAGCTCTATGGCATAGGCAATTCCTACTTTTTAACCTGAAATGTCCCTTGTTTCCTAACTCAGGAGTATCAACAAAAAATATCTGTATTAAGATTTTCATCCCACTAATCAGTCATTTGTTAGTGATTCAACATTTTGTATGGGCCACTTTCTCTTTATAGATGCAGAATCAAAAGAGTGGAATTGTGGATTAATCGACTTTTTAACTCAGCTTTTAGGGATGTACTCTTTCAAAAAGATGGGGCTCTGTGAATGTACACCTTTTATCACTGTTGTCAGATTTTTTTGATAACATATATAGTTTAAATTCTATCCTACTTATGAAAAGATAAAGGTCTTAGATCAGATTCCCCAATTATCAGGGATTCTAAAACTATTTACCTCCCAATCACTTCTGCCAATAATCTTCATCTTAGGCTTCCTGTGAATACATTCCCCATTTCCCTCTCCCCTTCCTATCTCCCACTCTTCTCCCCTTAGTGACCATCATTTTCAAAGGATTCCTTGATCACCACATCCAGTTTTTTCTTATTCTCTACAAAAAACAATCAGCTCTAAGGTTCTTCCTGACATTAATAATCTAAACAAAACACAAACCATAGGAACTCATGAGAAAATAATCGATGTAGGAAAATTATATTTGGAAGAGTACTAAAAGTCTCTTTTATATCAAAATAGTACAGAAGGAAAGAAAAGGAGGAAAGAAAACCATACTAATTATTCTAAGTATTTATATGAAGCACTTGTACCATATACATTATTACATTCAAGCCATATACAAAAACAAGGTGGATCGATAAATGATATTAGATCAGTTTTTAAACTAACGGCACTTGGCAAAGGAAAGAGAAGCCTTGAATGTCTTGGTCAGGTAAGTACCAAGTCCTGCTCTCCACCTCTTTGTCACTACCTATTCACATCTTTGTGCTGTTTTCAGTAGGCCACTGAAGAACGATCTATAGCAGACTTGATCTCATATGGGGTGGGTTCTCGGAACCAGACTTCTGCCCAGTTCTGCAAAATTGAGCAGTCAGAGTTCTAATGCAGCCCAGAAACTTATTAAGAGTGCTTTCTAACCATGTGGACTCCATTATTTTCCGGTGATGTTCTGTGCCACATAGAAGATTATTATTTGCTCTTGGATGAATAATAGCATGGTTACATCTATGCCAAGTTAATAAACATCATGTATTTTGGGGAAAAGCTCTAATTTTTAAATCTCATTTTGTTGGAAATATAATTTTCCCTTCAATTAAATATATCAGGAAGACAACTGCTTAATAAAGTGTCTGAAACTGAAAATGGTTTAAAATTGTAACAAAGGAAGCAGACTTTACATAAAAGTATACAAGAAAATGTAGAGAAGAAACCTATAATTTACAGTTGACTGTTTCTGGAAAGTACACATTCATACATAATTTTGGTCAATTAAATATTTTTATTATTTTGGTCAATGAATGGAAATTACATACTCTCTAGTAGTATACGCTGAACAATCAATGCTGCCAGAATTGCTATAAGATTATTCCAAGCCTGTGAAATATCTCTGTGATGTTCCCTGTGTCTTCAGTTCTTACTAAATGCTTTGGCCACTTTCTTGCCAATATTCTTTATATTCTTTCACCTCTGATGAGGTACAGGCCAATAACAATGAACTGTGAGCACTCAACTAACTACAGTAATATTTAAGTGAGGTATAAATAAGGTATATAGTTTTTTGAGATTCACATTAGATTCAGCTAAAAATACTTTATGGGCCAACCGTTTTAAACATGTCACATATTTATAATAATCCTCAAAACAAACATATGAGGTGAACTAAGCAGTTTAGGAGGAATACTGGGAACAGGGGAGTTCACTTTGCCATTACTCAGCAACGATCAGTTTTTATCTAAAACACCCACATGCAGTCAGAAGAAAATCTAAACATGATAAAACAAAGTTTCTTCCAACTAAAATTTTAATATGTAATAATACTGACTTCCTATCTATAGAAGACAATTGTTTTCTTTTTGATTCATGTGTGCTCAATTGTTTCAAATTCTATCTGCAAGTAAAGTTCAAAAGAAAGAGTAAATTAATTCCTTTTGTTTTTAGACTAAGGATAGCTAATTTGTTCACCTTGACATCAAGGTACAGTGGGATAAATAAGGACATGAAAATCTAAATGGTCCATGGACTCCTACCACCATTTTTTTTTTTTTTTTTAAGGAACTTGTGGGACTTATTTTTTTTAAACCTTTCATTGCCACTGTTCAGCAAGTTTCCAAAAAAAGCTAAGATGAAAAACTGAAATGAGGTAAAGGTCAAAAGCTGCAGTTTTCTAAGAGTTCCTTCATTTAAGGAAAGGATGAAGAGATCACACTGGAGTGAATCCAAGGTGTAACAAGTTATGGAGACGTAAAGAACCAATTAGAAACAAGGTTATAATGGGTTTTGTAAGAAATGGAATACTTAGTAGGACACCATAAAAATACTACTATATTTCCACTTCGTTTGTATGATGTCCTTGGATACCCGCAGGGTTGTATCTTAAAGAGAGCAATTTAGAAAATATGAACACAGAGACAAAATAGGTGTTGCTCTTATGGTAATTAACCAGAATGTAATTTATAAGCTATAACTGGCTAAATCACAATCTGCCTTAGGAAAGAAGATAGGAGAAAACTCAGTTCGAATTACCTTCAGGTTAACTTTTGTAGGCCCTCACCACTTCTTGATGAATTTATGACACTAGAATTCTAATGATAATTATGTTCTCCAATCCAACCTTTGCATAGGAATTTATTACACCTAAGTAACAGAGAACCTTCAACTCTTTAGGTGTCCATGATTCACAGGATAAAGTACAAACTCCTTATTAGCACTGTACTTTTGGCCTGTGCAGTGTTCTCGTAACCATGCTTCACAATCTCCATTCAGCCCTCAAGAATCTCCATCTCATTGGTAATCAAATCTCTTACCCATCCTGTGTCTTGGCCCCTGCAAGTGCAGACCTCATTTCCTCAAAATGCTATGCAGTTTCATTCCTTTATGTCCCTGCATATGCTACTCCATCTAGCTGGAATGCCTTTTCCTATCTCTCTCGGCTTCCTCTGCCTGACTAAATTCATCCTTCAGCACTCAACAATTCAAACGTGCATCCTTGGGGAGACTATCCTGATGACCTCACTCTTGGATGGGTCAGAAGTTTTCTGGATGCTATACTGTATTCCCCACTGGATTATCACTTTCCAGCTGAGTGAGCTCTGACAAGTTCATTAATTTCACTGAGCCCATTTCTTCATATGAAAGTCAGCACTGATTTGATAACACGGTGAAAGAATGTTAAAAATTACTTTATAAACTGAAGTACTATACTAGCATTACAAATTTTACCTAATGGTAAAAGAACATACAATATTACACGCAGTATTCTAGGTGAATACTTTAGTTTAATCTAAGGGTAAATTCATTTCTCAGTTTCTAATCAACATTCCAAAGATGACCTGCATTTTTATTCTACCGTCTGGCTCCACTAAATCTTTTGTGTTCTATCTTCAAAAAGAAAAAAAAAATCTACTAAGATGTTTAAGTCATTTAAGCAAACACTAAGTGGTCAATCTCTGTAAGGTAAGAATTTTTCTTTTTTCCCACATTTTCTAATGTCTTCACATGAGTATTGTGTTAGCACATAGAATTACTCAGTAAATATGAAAGAAGTGAAAGAATGAAAACAAACATACCTCATTCTTAGCTTAAAATCAAAAGGCTGATGTAACAGATTTCCCAAGAATCTGACCTTAAAAACATGGCAACAAATACCTTTAGCGTCATCTTCAAATGAAGAAATTACCTACTATGCTTATTTTATTTGATGATTTGGCACAGGCTGTAACTGTAACTTAATAATTTGTGCTTAACATATGAATGTTTTAGCATTATCAGAATCACTGGTTGTAATTTAATATCTAGTTATTGAATATCTACTGCACCAGGCTTTATAGAGTGCAAAAGATAAAGGTGACCGACCCTGGCCATGAGTCTCTACACATACTGAAAGGAAGGTAAGCCATCAATACATATAACTAGTACAAAGCAGAACGCTATAAGATGCACAGAAAACCTAAAGGTTGTGACAATCAATGAAAACATTTCAGGGCATTGGGCCCATAAAAATTAATATTGTATATTACAAATTATTGATTGCCAGAAGCTTCTGTTCCTATTGAATATATACTGTATACTGTATATATAATATTCACTGCATGCAATGGCAGCTATTTCTGATCATCGTCTTCCTTACTAATTTAATTATAAGTCTACTTGTGGTGTTGTCTAAGGAATATTGTTATACTCGTATAATACGTATGTTCTGAATGCTGTTCCAAGCTCTTTAGGAATATTTTCTCATTGACAATAGTCCCACTTTACAGATAAGGAAACCGAGGCATAGGGCTTGCCATTTTTCAAGGTTAAGCGATAAAAATTAAAATATGTAAATGAGGACCTAGGAGGAAAAAAAAGTATTCCACAGAGTGCAAGGATCCATTGCGAGAACTGTTTACCACAATGCTTTATTGTACCCAGTGGGAACAACAATATCACCTTTCATTTCCCGCCAGGGATTAATATTTTCTTTTCTGAGTCCATAAGTGAACTGTTGATTCTCCTACAGATCCTCCCAATCCTTCCCGCCCTAGAGGACATGCAGCTATTTAAATCATAGGAGATTCAGGGTAAATGAGACTGAGTCAGATCCCCATGGACAAAGCTCTGGTGGGATCACGAAATGAAACCTTTCGGATAGAGGACCGGTTCCTGGATTACCTCCAGGGGATGGCAGCAGCTCTCGGCTCACCCAGGAAGCGCTACCTCCGGCGGAATCCTCTTTTCCTAACCCCGAACAGCTTGGGTTTTGCCATCTGCTCCTAGACTTTTCACCTGCCGGCTTCCCTGAACAGTCTCCATCCTAACTGGACCAAATGTCAGGCCTCCCAAATAACCTGCTCCGGCGCGAGCCGAGCCCCAACGTTGGCCTGCTACTTACGGTTCCAGTACACCGGGTAGCACTCTCCTTGGGTCACATCCACCTCGTAGAGGCCACCGCGCACGCACACCGGCTCGATGTTCACCAGCTCCTCCATCTGGGGCTCCCGCCCCGCCGCGCGCGAGCAGAAGCCGCAGGCGCGGTCCTCTTCTTCCTCCTCTCCGGAGCTGGAGGCCGGCCCCACGGGGGAATCCGGGCCGCACACACGGTGGCTATCCCGGCCCTCGGCCTGGGGCTGGGCGCTTGTGGCTTGCAGCACGGTTCGGAAGGCGAGCTCGATGCGGAGAGAGTCGTAGCCGATGAAAGGCTTCCAGGTCTTCTTGTCTTCCTTGTAGAACCAACGCACCTCCTCCGGGCCCAGCTCCGTCACCACCTCGTAGCGGTGCCGGGGCGCTGGGCCGCCGGGCCGGGTGCGCTTCCTCTCCCCAGAGCCCCCTCCCGCCGCCCCGCCGCCCCCCGAGTTCGTCGCGACCAGCTGCGGCTGCTGCGGCGGATGCGGCGAGGAGGAACTGCCGCCGCCGCCGCCGCTCTCGCCCTCGCTGTAGTAGCGCAGCGAGGACCCCGACTCGGCGGAGCTAAAATCATAGTTCTCCTCACTGAGGCAGGACTCCAGCGCCAGGTGGTTGAGGTCCTCGGCGTCCGGCGCCAAGTGCAGCCCGGGCTCCCCGCGCAGCAGGGTCAGGGGCACGCTGCCATCGCCCGGGTCCCCGGGCAGGTGCTCGAAGCAGCAGACGCTGCCGCCGAACGCCGGCCCCGCATCCGAACCCAGCTCCCAGGCGCCGCCGCCCCGGCCGTTATGCTCGCTGCTCCGGGGAGACCCTCGGCCCGGGTAATTCATGGTGCGGAGACGCTGCCGGCGGTCCGGCCGCCCGCCGAGCCGTGGCCCCCGGCGCTTCCGTCACACATTCAACGCCGCCGACCTTTTTCCACCAGGAGTTTTTAATCTTTCAAATCCCGAACAGGGCTGCGGCGGCGGCGGCGCCGGCTCCGCGCCCCCGAGGCCAGCGGCCTCCGCAGCAATGCTCTGCGGCCCGCCCCATTGTGACGCGCCCAGATATGGGCGGTGCTTATTCTGGCCCCGCCCACGACTGCGCACCGCCCCGGAAGTTCGGTCTCGGTGAGCGCAGCTGCCTCCTGTTTTTGGGTGGGGAATACCAGGTCGGCTCAGGTCACCCGCCAGCCTTGGGCCTGATCAGCACATTGTCCCAGTCTCTCCAGTCATGCTGCACAGCTGTATAGACCCCCGCCCTCGACCCAGAGGCTTTATCCCACTCATCCTTCCAATTTGCGTCACCAACCCCAAGGCTTCAGCTGCACATACAGGGCCCATGGAAGTTGCATGCTCACTTTCATACTTTAGGCCTGCCTACATCCTCACCTGGATTTTCTTGGTCACCTGGTTCATCTCCAGAACTGTCCTCACTTCCACTTAGAAACTGGAGTCGTCATTTCCCTTCCTATGCCGCATCCTATTATTGCTTATATTTCAATACTTACATTTCCTGTTTTCTCAACCACTTTGTAAGGCCTTTGATGGAAACCAACTTGGTAAATTTCCCACCTAGTGGGTACACAGTCAATATTTATTGATAATGAGGGTAAGTCCAGTCAGGTGTCGTAGAAAGATTATTCAACTGAAAGTCAGAAAATAAGTCTTAGATTCAGCTTTGTTAACTAACCCCAGGCAAATCAATCTTTCTGATCTTTTTTGGTTTCCTCATCAGTAAATTTAAGAGATTATTGAATCAGGTGAACTCTAAAATTTCTTTTCACTGATAGATTCTATGATCTTTAAAGATTTCATCCAGTTTTGGGTGTATTTTTGATGATGTTAACTCAATTTCTGAACACTGAGGCTCCCTTATATAGTTCTTTTATATTAGAATTTTTATTTTAATTTATAAATCCATCACCCTGTGTTGAGAATTCAGAGAAAATCTACAACCTCAGTGATCTCAATTCAAGAATAGATATCTTCACTCTTTCATTTACCACCTTTGTGATGGAATCAGGTTGATGTGGCAATTTTTCTTGCTCGTGGGATCTAACTTATCAGAGATTACTTGAAGTCATTATTTGAATCAGGTCCATATCCAGTATGTACAATGCTTTTATAGCAATTTGAAAAAAGGCACTGCTTCCTGTGGGAAGATGCAGAGTGATGTTGTGGTTCATGGCTTGGCAAGTGCAGCTTGAGCTGGAATTTCTGCTTCAGTTTGTTCCTTTGGCTGGATAGTGTTGCGCAATGAACAACCTGACCAAAGCACACTGCAGGCCTAACTCAAAGCTTCCAAGATCAGAACACTTTCCCATTCATAATTCTGAGTACCTGCATCCTGAGTTCTCTGATATTTCTGTTGACAATATGCAGACTGTGAACTTGGGTATGAACTTGATCTATTTACTACCCTTGAAGATCATGCTATCCAAAAGAGTGTGACCTTACCCAATGGGCCACAGGAGAATAATCTCTCAAAATAACCAAATAAACCCCAACACTTAAACAATAGAAACATTCATTCAATGCAAGGCAAGGAGTAATTGTTTTTGAAACAGAGGATAATATTCACTAATATTATCTTTAACAGTTAAAATTTTGCTAAAAATTAATCTGACCAGATAGCTATATAGTTAGACTATATTCTATCAAGAAATATTAAAAAATGAGATTTTTTCAATACTGTGATATCTTTTTATAATCCTTTTTATACTATTTTTTTCACACCGTACTGTAATTTATTTGTTTACTTATCTGTATGTCCCACAAGGTTGCAGTTTCCTGAAGATAGAACTTAATCTTTCCCATAATGTTTTGAATCAGCAGCTAATACAGAATTGCCTAACACATACTTGGCTATGAAAACACCTATGGACATCTTACCTTTCCAGCCTCTGAAAACTTAACATAGTTTAGTTTCTTGCCATCTTTGCATTTTAATATTTTTTATTTGTTGAATATGGACTTACAGTTAAGGGGGAATCATTATCAAACAATCAAGAACAAATGTATATTCACATAGCAAGCCAAGGCTGATGCCATTCCATGGTTCCCCCCTTGGATTCCCCATGGTTCTATGTTTCCCCCAGTTAAATCCCTGTGTTAAATGGACTTCTCATGGAGGTCAGAGTTTCCTTCTGAGTTGATGCCCCCATACTCCCTCTTTCCAGTCTTCTTGATACCCTTCCTATTCCCTCCTTACATATCCTGCCCCCCTCCATGTGTCTCCCAGCATCCTAAGCAAGGTCCCCCTTGTTCATGTAAAAATTCATACATGTTGAGGTTATTATTAGCTTAGCTATCTATCATACTGTTTCCGGTTGTATTCTAGTTTCCTCAAATGAAAGAAAACATTCAGCCCTTGAGTCTCTTAGATTGGGATATTTCACGTAGCGTATTTTTTTCCGTCTCCATCCATTTGGCTGCAAAAGCCGTAATATTGTTTTCTCTAATGGCCTAGTAGTATTCTGTTGTATATATGTACCAAAGTTTTTGAATCCACTTGTCGAGTGAGGGGCTTCTGGGTTGCTTCCATAATCTAACTATAGTAAATTGAGCTGCTATAAACATTAATGAAGCCATATGTCTATACTATGCTGATTCTAACTCTTTTGGGAAAATACCCAGGAGTGGGATAGCTGGGTCATAAGGTAGTTCCAGCCCTAAGTTTTTGAGGTTTCTCCATACTGCTTTCCAGAGTGGCTGAACCAGTTTGCAGTCCCACCAGCAGCGTGACAGAGTGTTCCTCTTTTCCCACAGCCCTCCAGCATCTGTCATTGTTCATATTCTTCATTTTTTGCCACTCTGACAGGAGTGAGTGGAATCTCATTGAAGTTTTGATTTGCATTTCTCTTATTGCTAATGATGTAGCAATGATATAGAGTATTTTCTCATATATTTATGGGCGTTTTGGACTTCCTCCATTGAGAAGTTTCTGTTTAGTTATGTAGCCCATTTATTGATTGGATTATTTATTATTTTGGTGTTTAGTTTTTTGAATTCTTTATATATTCTGGATATTAGCCCTCTATCTGAGGTGTAGCAGGCAAAGATTTTCTCCCATTCTGTAGGATTTCTCTTGACACTCTTGACTAATTCTTTAGCTGTGCAAAAGCTTTTTAGTTTAATAGCATCCCATTCATATATTCTTGACTTTACTGCTTGCACCATGGGAGTTTTGCTAAAGAAGGCGGTGCCAACCCCTATGTCATGTGGTGTTGATCCTACTTCTTTTTCAAGCAAATGTAAAGTTGCTGGTTTAATATACAGATCTTTGAACCATTTTGATTTAAGTTTTGTGCAAGGATCCAGTTTCAGTTGTCTACATATGGCTGTCCAATTTGTCCAACACCACTTGTTGAACAGGCTATCTTTCTTCCACACTATGCTTTTGCCCCTTTATCAAATATCAGATATTTAAAGGTGGGGGTTCATCTGAGGATCCTCTGTTCTATTCCATTGGTTTTCAGTTCTGTTTTGATACCAATATCATGCTGTTTTTGTTACTATAGCCCTATAGTATAATTTCAGATCAGGAATTGAGAAGCCACCTGCTTCCTCCTTCTTGCTGAGTAATGTTTTGGCTAATCTGAGTCTTCTGTTATGCCATACGAACTTGAGAATTGCTTTTTGTATATCCATGAAGAATGACATTGGTATCTTGATGGGGATTGCATTAAATCTGTATAGGGCTTTGGGTAGAATGGCCATTTTGATTATATTAATTCTGCATAAGCATGAATTATGAATGTTGGAATGTTTTTCCATCTACTCATGTCTTGTGCAATTTCTTTATATTAGTGTTTGACAGTTTTCCTTGTAGAGGTCCTTAATATCCTTTATAAGATTGATGCCCAAGTATTTTATTTTTTTGGAGGAGATGGTGAATGGGACACATTTCCTGAGTTCTTCTTCCATGAACTTGTTGCTGGAGTAAAGGAAAGCTAGTGATCTATTGGTGTTGATCTTATAGCCGGCCACTTTGCTGAAATCGCTTATAAGCTCTTGAAGTCTTCTGGTCGAGTTTATTGGGTCTTCTATGTATAGAATCATGTCATCTGCAAATGTATATTAATCTTAAAGCCTGTTTCTGTTTTCCATTTTAACCTGTTTTCATCTGTGTAAT
The DNA here is from genome assembly GCA_004027875.1 of Aplodontia rufa. NCBI lineage: Eukaryota > Metazoa > Chordata > Mammalia > Rodentia > Aplodontiidae > Aplodontia > Aplodontia rufa. The sequence continues at coordinate 54,495 of PVKS010004528.1, forward strand.
AATATTGGGGTCATCCTTATACCATGTAATTTATTCTCTTATCAGTACCTCACACTCACTCTTGAAATGACTTCATCTAAAGTGTATTATAGAATACATACATTTAGAATGAAGAAAGAGGGAAGACATATGTCCACACGTCTCACCAGCTGTATCTCCTGTTTCATCCACTACATTTTAAATATTTTGTTTAGGATTAGCACTTATCCCATTTCTTAAAATGAGAATGTTTTTGGTGTTAAATGGAGCAACATCCTTGTCTGAAGCAAGGAACATTCGCTGGACATATACCAGGTGTTATGTTAGCTTCCTGTTACTGTGAAAAAATATCTGAGATAGATCAACATATTTTTTCCTGATAGGAAGGATTGAATCAAGGGACCTGTAACACTGAGCTGCATCCATAGTCCATTTTTATTTTATTGTTTTGAGAGAGGGTCTTGCAGAGTTTCCCAGTCTATCCTCAAACTTAGCACCCTCCTATGTCAGTCTCCTGTGTACCAGTATTATAGACCTGTACCACTGCACATGCATTTAATCTTAAGATTTAATGCTGATGCATTTTTAATATTTTTATGCAGAGAAAAAAAGCCTAACAAGGTAGGAAACCTGTATATGGAATCTTGCATCTTTCTTGAATTGTGAAACAATCCTGAGCGATATTTAAATTCCAAACTGTAACAGGTTATCTACCACGTTTCAGGTACTCTGCTAGGCTCTACAGTGAAGCATTCATAGTCTAGCAATATCTTTAAATAAAACCACAATGGCAACTCTTTCATTCCTATAGTGAACATAACTGAAATGCTAGTATCACCATCAAAGAAGTCATTGTTCTCTTCCTAAAGAGATGAATGGAGGAAACAAAATTACAAATCCAAAGAGATGGTGAACAGAAGTAACCTAGGAATACATAATAAAGTCATTCATCCTTCCATTTATTCATTTGACAAATATTTGTCTAGTGCTCTTTTAAAGATGTTTTTGGCTTATTTTGAAACACTTAAAATTTAGAATAATCAAGTGCATTTACATAAAGATTTATGAAAGGCCTATCCACAAAATTGTACTTACCAATATTCCATAAAAATGTTTTATATTCCTTCTGAAAAGAGAGATCAATAGTGTTGAAATTATATATTCAAGAGGAAATCAGTTCAATTGGAAATCAATTCAATATTGATGCATATTCTATGCCAGCAGACACAAAAATCCCCGTCAGCTTTTTTTTTTAAATCAGAAAGAGATTGGCTATCTATAACCCTTTCATTATAGAAAAATGAGTTAAGCCATAGCCATAGGATGCTGTGGAGTCCATAACAGATGTTTTTGATGACTTCTGTGCTCCAGGATTATCTTTCAGAAGATGCATTTTTTTCACAAAAGTATAAAATATATAATATATATGAACTTCAATAAAAGTATTGGATAATCATAATATTGTGCTGAGAAAGATTTATAAGTAGTATCTTGAATATATTTATTTTATTCCAATTTTCAGATAACAAGTTAAGAAAAGAGGAGCTATGTTCCAATAGGGGTTTCTACTGGTGCAACTCTGAATAATTTGGTGAGTTTTTATAATGGCAAAATTGACTTATTGCTTTTGCATCTTCTACTTAAGAAAATATTTTTACTCCTATGTAAACATTTCATATTTAATGTTTCAGTTCGAATGAAATATTCTAGACTCAATCCTGCAAACTCTTCCATGGTTCTCCTATTAGGTTTTATTTTTGGTACCAGGGATTGAACCCAGAGGCACTAAAACACCGAGCCACATAACCAGCCCTTTTTATTTTTTATTTTGAGACAGAGTTTCTCTAAGTTGCTTAAGGCCTTGCTAAATTTTTAAGGCTGACTTGAACTTGCGATCCTCCTTCCTCAGCCTCCAGACCTGTTTGAATTACAGGCATGCACCACTGTGTCTGGCTCCTATTAGATTTTTGAACCATATTAGGTATTCATTAGGATACAATCCTTAACAAATTTAAAAGGGGTGGTAGGGATGCAAAGTTCCTCAGAAATTTTATGTTGAAGATTAAGCAACCTATATTCTAAATATAAGAAATGAATAAAAGTGGTCCTGCATTTGGAATTTATTCTTTCTTCATTTAAGTTTAGAACTTCAGATTCAAACTAATTCTTAATCATCAATGAGAGCTTATTGTCCTTAATTTGATTGTTAATGTTAATTTCCTTCTTAAGTTAGAAATTATAAACTTGATCACTCACATTACTACTTATGTATCAATCTATTTTCTGTTGCTATAACAAAATACCTGAACTGAGTAATTTGTGAAGAAAAGAGTTTTACTTTGACTCACAGTTCTTCAGGTGGGAAAGTCCAAAAATATGGTGCCAACATCTCCTTAGCTTAGGATGAGGGCCTCATACTGTGTAGTATCATTGGCTGCCTCATATTATGGTGAAGAAATGGAAAGGGGACGCAAAATGCCTTCAAAAAGACCACAAGTTCAGGAGAGACCTGTAGAAGGTTCCAGGTTCACTTTATAATAATCTGCTTGGGAGATAACTAACCTACCTGGTGGGAATTACATAATTGGGTCATGAGGCCCAATTCATAGAGCGTCTACTCTATGAAATTACCTTTTAAGGGTCCCAGCACCTTCACACTGAGAAATAAAGCTTCAGCATGAGTTTTCATGAGGACAAATCATATTCAAACTGTAGTACCAGGTTAGAAATTATAAACTATACAACTGCTCTGTGGATAATTTTAAGGAGCAGGTAGAGGGACAGTGTATTAGTTTTCTAGGGCTGCTGTAAAAAAATAATTCATAAACTAAATGGCTTAACACAGCAGAAATTTCTTTTCTCATGGTTTTGGAGGCTTAAAGTCCAAAATCAATGTTGGAGCAGCATTGGTTCGTTCTAGAGGTTCTGAGGGAAAAACTGTTCCATGCTTGTCTCTTGTCTTCTGGTGATGCCAACAGTAGCAGGTGTTCCTTGTGTTTCTCGGTGCCTAGCTACCTTGTTCCAATTTCAGCCTCTGTCACCACACAGCCTTCTTTCACTGAGCCCAATGAGTAATCATTGGATTTATGACCCTTTCTAACATGATATCACTTCATCTTAAGTAATCACATCTGCAAAGACTAATTTTCAAATAAGGCGACATTCTGAGGGTCTGGGTAGACAATCTGAGGAGACATTGTTCAACTATTACACACAGTGAGTGTGACTATGAACGTCTAAGGTTCAAACTACTTTGTTGAACATATAATCAGTCTCTAGGTAATGTTTTTACTTGGGGGAATTTTGTATATTTAAATGAAAAAAGTAAATATAACCATTATACATATACATGCAAAAGTTCAACATTACAAAACAGAAAAGGGTATGGTATAAAGGAGATTTTAGGGTTGACTTACTATAATAATGACAATGATTCACTACAAGACAAAAATAGTATTTGAAAGGATATCAGGAGGAGGTGCCTTTTGACTCATTCCACCCTTTCCATTCATTTATCTATCCATTCAATCTATCTATTCTCTCACCTATTTGGATAAATTTAAGGTGATTTCTAAAAATACATATAAAACAACAAATTGAAGAGAATTGAAAAAAAGGAGAAAAATGAGGTTAGAAACATAAGAATCAGTGAATGAAATATACTAGGTAAAGTTCTACATGCTTGCAAAATATAGATCAGTCAAAATTTGGCTTTGGGTTTTTTTTATCAGATTAATTATGTGATTTGTAGATGCAATAAGATGAGATAATTGGTTATTGATACTTGTTCTTTACATGTAAACAAGGAAATAAAGCATTATTTTGACAAAAAGAATTACTGATTTTCACCTGAATTTTAAGTGATAAATATATTATTGTAATTCTTTGTATGGATAATCTTTTTTTTTTAAAGTAAGAGGTACAGAGAAACAGAAAGAGAGAACCAATTTTATTTAGTTTTCCATGTGCTGTCGTTGCTCAGGTGTTTATTTCATTGTGCATATGGTGCTGGGGTTCCAACCCACATACCCACCATGCCAGGCAAACGCCTTAACTGTAGAGCCACGCTCCAGCCCCATGTGTGGATGTTCTTATTGGTAATGTCTCACTAAGTCACAGATTTTTCTACAAAAATACTTTTTTTTTGGGGGGGGGAATGGAGACTTTGTTTCCTAAACTCTTTGTGATGTAAATATTCTTATAGGACAACATCATCCAGAGTGTGTCACCCCTGGTTTGAAAACTTACAAGAGCAAAACTAAACAAAAACAAAATACCCCCTGTAGTAGCAATGACCTTGACAAAAAAATGAAAGTAGCAAAATAGTAAAATAACCTGTTGGATATCTGCGATTATGCAATGAAGAGTTAGAAAGATTGTACTGGCCCAGAAATCTCCAAGACTTATTATTAAATGAAAATGACAAGTTGCAGAAAATTGTCTCTGGTTTATTTTCATTTTTACATTAAAAATATGAACAAGACAAGTATGGAGTTGCACACCTGCAATCCCAGCTACTCAGGAGTCTGAGACAGGAGAATCGCAAGTTGCAGGCAACTTAGACCCTATCTCAAAATAAAAAGGAGATGGGGATGTAGCTCAGTGGTAGAGTGTTACCTAACATGCATGAGACTCTGGGTTTAATCCTTAGTTCTGCCAAAACGGAAAAGTAAAACAAGAAAGAAAAGTCCTACAAATCCACAGAATATGTACATGCTCAAATATATATTTGTTTATGTTTATCTACATATATGTAAATCATTGGTATGAGCCCTAAACAACCCACATATTTATTCTAGATGGTGGAGAGTAAAGAAAGGTAGATTTTAGGTTCTGTATTATTTGAATTTTATACAATAAACATACATGTATATGTTACTTGTATAAAAGTAGCTTTTAAAATAATAAAAAATAAAATGGAAAATAATATTATTTAATATTGACAAAGCCTACCTGCTTTAAAGGCTTCTCTTCTTCAAGCAGTCTTCTTCTGCATGACCATGTTGGTCTAGCAAAGTAGCATAGTGGAACAAAATCACTATCTACAAGTGTCATGGAAGTCATACATAGATTGCAGACAGAGCTAGGTCCTATTCTCAGTTCTGACAAAGATTACCGACATGAGTTTAAGTTTCAGATTCTTCATCAGGTATACAAGAAAAATAACACAACAACACTTGTCTTACTTTGTTGCGGTGAAGATTGTTTGAACACAAACTGAGATGGTATATGGGAAAGCTCTTGTGCTATCTCTCATGATTGTTACCTGCCATAGCTGGCAAAAACACATATAACTAAAGATTTCCTATACTTAAAAAAGATTTGGTTTTTGCCTTTGGTTTCCTTTTATCTGTAAGTCTTACAAAGTGGACTCCATGGTGTTCATCATCTGAAATGCATTTATTTGCATTTCTCTCTAGCCCTGTGCTTCCTTAGTTACATAACCTAGTTCTTCTCAGAACTCTTGGTCCATGCAGAGGTCAAGGAAAGGAGCTCAAGGTCTCAGTGTTTAAAGGGCCTGCAATTACCCACACCCTCTTCTCTGGAGCTATTGACAAACCCTTTTTGGCTCTTCCATCTTAATGCAACTTGTTGGAGAGGCCACAGACCTGAATTCTAGGTCATGTGGAATTCTTGTTGCAACTCTGAACTCTCCCCTACTTAATACTGCTGGCCTTCTAATACCAGTGGCTTCCTCTGTGGGATTTTCAGAACTAAAATTTAGCTCACTCTTCAATATGCTTTGAAGTATTCTTTTGAAGACTCTAGAGATATGTAAGAATCTTTGGTACCTATAAATATCCAGTCTTTTTCAAAGATCGTGGAAACTACAATGACCCCATTAGGGTTACATGAATTTTAAGGTAAGTGAAACTTGCTTAGAGTTTTCAGACTTGATGACTTAATAGTCAAAGTCAGAGGTGAAAACATGGAATTCATTGTTATAATTCTTAGGGAGGAAAAAGACAAATACAGTTTTATTCTTGGTGGCATCTTTCAGCTACTATAAATAAAGGTCAGCAATATTTTCCTACTTGTAAAATGAGGAATAATTGAAATGACTTCTAAGAGTTCTGAATTACTAGGGGATGACTCACAAAAGATCAATTCCAATGAATAAATAAATATCAAATGTGCACTATGTATGAATTATTAGGGACAATGGTAGCCTGACCCTTATAGAACTTACAGTTTCATGGGAAAGGTGAACAATTAAATATGTAATTAATACATGAAATGAGCCACAGAAAGGGCCTTGAAGGGTCCTGTCACAGCATTTAGAGAAATGCCCAAACCATCTATGGAGAGCAAGCATGGGGACATTTGGTCATGGAAGCCTTCCTGGAACAAAAGATACCTAAGCTAGGACCTGAAAGATGATTAGAAGTAACTGAAAAGCAGGGTGGGGTGGAGTGCAGATGAATATTCTAAGCAGAAAATATCATATATGTGGGACTCAGGTCCAGCAAAGACACCTTGGGTACAAAGGAGTTTCTGCCACTCAGAAGGGAGAGGATAGGTCTTTTCCCACTAACCCAACAATCTTTCAACAATTTATCAGATTGGCAAAGGGAAGAGTCTAAACTTGAAAGACCAATTTAATATGAAGTCAGCTCTCTCAGTGCTCTGCAGAAGGATTTCAACCAACCACTGATAGACAATATTAAAAAAAATAATTGCTCTGTATCAGACATGTAAAACCATTTTCCTTGTCACAATTTCCTAAACAATACAGTGCGACAACTGCTGACATAATGTTTACCCTGTATTAGGTCTGATAAGTAACCTAGAGAGATTTAAAGTGCACTGATGGATGAATGTAGGTTGTATGCAAATACAATAATCTGTCAGTTTCTATAGGTGATTAGTTCAAGACCCCCGCCCCTTTGGATACCAAAATCCTAAAATACTCAACACCCTTACATAAAATGGCATTTGCATATGAACTACCTGTATCTTTCTATATAGTTTAAATTATCTCTAGATTACTTGTAATACCTAATATAAAGTAAATGCTATGCAAATAGTTGTTGTACTATATTGTTTAGAAAAGAATGACGAGAAGAAACGGAGACTTCATGTTCAGCACAGACACAATTTCATTTTCGCAAATATTTGGATCCGCTGTTGACTAAAGCTGTGGTATGGAGCGCTAACTACACTGTGCCATTTTACATAAGGGACTTAAATGTCCACAGATTTTGGTTTCTTTGAGAGGTTCTAGAACAAATCCCCTATGGATCCTGAGGGATGACTGTACCTGGGGGTGGAATTATGGTAGTTTCCTACAATCTGAGTAAGGAAATGAGAACAGAAGGTGAGAGGGAGAGTTTCTGAAAATAGTCTAGACGTGAATTATGTGGAGGACAAACTCTGGCCCTAGAAATAAAATCACCTGTAAGTTAATATGATCGACAAACTGAAAATTATGTCATAAGCATGACTGACACAAGAGTACATACTTTAATAGTTACTATACATAGATTGAAAAAGTAATAAGCTTCCATCAGAAAACTGAACAGAAGTTATCAATCGAAATGGCAAAAGAGGAAAGCAAAACTTGAAAAATCGTTAACAGGATAAAAAGTTTGTACTCACTCACAGAGAACCCCAAATGGCATGCCCAGGAGACTAGAATTTATTCTGTGTATAATATAAAGACATTGAAAGATATTTTAGCAGGAGAGGAACATCTCAGGCCCTGCCTCTTTTTTTTTTTTTTTAAGGAAGATTAGTTAGTGTATAGGATGCATTAAAGAGGATGAGATTGCTACTATAATTGTAAAGGTGAGGGAACATTTCCAGAAGTGGTTTATATAGGCATGCCATTGGAGATCTAGCTTGGAAAAACCCATGAGAAATACTGAATTATTCACTGATTTATTCCATCAATCATACTGTGTCTCACTGGATCTTAACAGGCTGATAAGGGATGCTAATGTACCATGATGCTGTAATGTACCATGATATAAAAGGATATCACACAAGAGCAGTCGATAGCTCATTTTCAAATTAAATAGAAGTGCCTTTTAAAGGAAATTTTGTCTTTCTACAAATACTAAAAGGCATCAGCATCATGAATTAGTGAACTCTTTTTTTTCCCCAAAAAATGTCCCCACCATTCATTTTCCCCTCATTTCCTGTGGAACATAAAGAACAATTTTTCTTCACCCTCCTTATAGTGGCTATGCCATCCATTTTTAATGGTCCTGTTTGTAGCCTACCTAAATGAGGCTTCCTTAAATTTGGCTTTACCCCAAGGTCAGAGTGTTCTAAAACATTATCTGAAGAACATTGCAAGCTTCTTAGAAGAATACATTTCCCTAAGTGAACATAAACATTGCTTCCTTCTTTCAAAGAAATAACTGAACGATTCTGTTTAATTGTCAGTAACTTGAGCAAAAACCCATCTTTCATGCCCAGATTTCTTCTGTTTACTTTCTTTGTTTTAACCTTATTCCCCAGAGCTCACAGAGGACACAATGCAACGATGGTTTTATTCTTTCCCCAACTAAAACTTGATGTCATGCAGACCATCAGCTGTATTCAAGTGATGGGTTAAGAAAAATTAAAAAATTATTAGTTAATAGCTTTCAAAATATTGATAATATTTTAAATTAATTAAAATTGTTAATTAACAATTTGAAAATTTCTGACTGCTATTTCAGAAAAGTATTTTTCAGAACCCTTTCAGGCAGAGCACTAGTTATAGGAAACAGTATATTGGAATCACAGTAACTTTCTCATTGTAGAAAGGTACGTTAGGACTTGCTAATCCCCACTGTCCTGAGCAACAGCCTTCATTTTTATAGACATGGGAAGAAAAATGTTGTGTTGCTATGAACAACATACCTGACAAGAACAACATAGAGGAGAAAAAGTTAATTTTGGACTTGCCACTTCACAGGTTTAGTCCTTCGTCAGCTGACTTCATTGCTCTGGGCCCAAAGTGAAGCAGCACATGGGAGAAGAGTGTGGCTTAGGAAGGCTGTTTCACCCATGGTAGCCAGGAAGCAGGGAGAAGCAGAGAAACCAATGACAAGAATCAGTCCAAGGGTATACCCCCAGTGACCTCCTTCCTGCCACATCCCACCCAGTAGTCCATTCAAATTCTTTAAAAAAAGAGAGAGAGAGAGAGAGGACTCTGTGTGTGTGTGTGTGTGTGTGTGTGAGAGAGAGAGAGAGAGAGAGAGAAAGAGAGAGAAAGAGAGAGAGAAAGAAAGAATCAATTTTATTTAATTTTCATGTGCTTTTGTTGCTCCAAGACTTTGTTGTGTACGTGGTGCTGGGGTTTGAACTTGTATAGTTGTACATACCAGGCAAGCACTATGACCGCTGAGCCATCCCTCCAGCCCCCATTCAAATTCTTAATCCATCAGATGAATTAATCCAACAATGAGGTTATTACCTCCATGATCTAATCATTGCCTAAAAGTCCCACCTCTGAACCTTGATGTATTGTGGACCATGCTTTCAAAGGATGAGCTTTTCAGGGGACTTTAAAGATCCAAACCATAACAGTCCTCTGAATAGACACCAGAGAAAGCAAGTCTGTTTCAAAATGTGCAGCTAATAGCAGCACAATGGAATGAAAGAGTGGAATAAGTATGGGACAAGAAATTAGGAAACTTTAGATTCTAGACTCAGCTTGGCCACTAACTGGACATGTGATCTCTAGCAACTCTTTCACTCTCACTGGCTCAGACTTTTCTTGTCTGTTATCTGAGGAAATTGAGCTAAGGTTATTTCTAGTTGTGACCTTTTATGGATGTTTTTCCACCCTCAAGTTCTGCATCCATGACTACATACTTTTTTTTCCTTTGCCAAATGGGGGCATCTAGCATGCCACCCTTAGCACCAATCAAGATGTAAATAATTGAACTTTATATGTTATGCTAACCCAAATTAACTAAGGCTATTGAAACAGTGGGGGGTATCCTGGGAAATGGGGAGAGAGTAAATATGGCATAGAGACTGCTTAATGATGTTGTATATTAAATCTCTTGTTTATATTTCTCTTTTCACTTCTGTCTTATTTTTATGCTTTATATTCTCCAATATTTCTCTTCAAACGCCAAGTCCTTTCTTTTCCTTACTGTATTCAGGCTTCAGTGTTCTTGCAAAGGAATTTGCAGAATTTGGGATCTGAAAGAAATGTATTGTAACTCTTGGAAACTGAACTACAGTCTCAGCTAATTTGCATACACTGGGCAAAGCCTCTGGAGCTGGAGGTGGGTGGTGCTGCTCCTGCAGGAATTCGTGATGCTGGGGTCCCAGGGATAGTGAGGCAGAGAAAGCTAGGCAGTCAGTGTAGACAGAATGCAGGTCGATAAGGAGAAAATTAACTGATGGTCATTTTTCCTGAAAGGGCAAAGAGCATTTCACTGCCCTAACTAAGCAGAGGTGCATATCCCCTTCGCTAACAATGGCGATCCAGACAGTGACTTCCCTCTGCTAATAAAGATGCTTGTGGCCCAGGATCGAAGACTAGGTCAGACCAGAATTTTGCAGCCATGCTCCTAGGCATGGGGAGGGAAGGCAATGGTTAACACAAGGGGGAGAATCTTGAGAGACTATTAGAAAGATGAGCTGGACCACCTCTTGGAGTTCTCAGCTCTGAGACTCCCTTCTCCTGGAGAAGTCTTTTTTCTTTCTATCCTTTCTTAAATAAACTCTGTTTGCTCTGCTTGCCTTGGTGTCCCTCCATTTCATTCTTCGACTCCAAGAGGACGTGAACCCAAAATCCACAAAACCTGCATCAATAGAATCTCTTATACATAAAGCCCAGGCACAAGCTCTGCGTGACTTACGTGACTCAAGGCAGAGGCTCTCAATTTATCTCTATGTATACCTTGTACCAAATCTTTTTGTTTCTTATAAATGTTTTTCTCTCTATTTAGCCAAATTGCAATTTGTTCTACTAACTCATTTAGGGGTATACATGTCAGGCTACATATTCAATTATGCAATAAAGAACTCTCTTTTTTTTTTCTTCCACGTGGCTGAAAATTAATCTCTGGGTCCAAGTTCTGGGATGTTCTCCAGTGCCAAGAGTTCAGAGTGGGGTTCAGGAGTTAGAAGCCTCTGTTTTCTCTTGTGATCATTTCCGCATCCTGGAACATCTGCCAAGATGGTCATCTTTCCCCTCTGATCATCCGTGGTTGATCAATGGTTCACTGTTACGTCTTCTTCATTCCAACCTCAAGGCCTCTTCAGGTGTGCTAGATCTCTCTCAGCCATATTTGGAGCATTGTTTGAGTGCTACAGTGGCACATAGAAAACTCTGTGAGGCTACCCCAAGTCCTCTGAGTATGGGAAATATTGCAGAGCCATTTCGTCTCTCTGTCACCTGGCTGAGTGGGGAGAACTGAAGGAACCAGCAGGCTGCCCAGGCTCTACCCTGGGAGAGTATCCTGACTGCCAGGGCTCAGGGATGGATCGGGCAGAGCGAGGAGCTACTGAGTGAGTGGGATAGGCGGGAAAGGAAGGATGGAAAGAAAGGGAGAAACTCTAGATTAATATCTTAAAATGTTATCCCCTACACAAAAATTCATGGTTCTATAATTAGTCTCTGATTTGGGGCATAAGACAACAATAATAGAGCAGAGCTGGGGATGTAATTCAGTGGTAGAGTGCTTGCCTAGCATGTGTGCCACCCAAGGTTCAATCCCCAGTATTGCAAAGAAATAATAAGCTTGTATACTATTTTGACTTTTTCTTTCCAAGATGTAGCTATGGGAGGACATTGTTTTCAAAAGTCCCGTGCTGTCCACATTAAGAGCAAATTGGAAAATGGTGATGCTGTATAGTGCTTCTTTTTTCCCCCTTTTTTCTTCTCTCTTTTATTGTTTTCTATTCCTAAGTTGCTTCTGTGTTCTTGGTTTCCTCTGCCACATGGGAAAAAAATCAAGGTTATTCCAATCATATTAAAAGTCCTCATCTTATAGGAACATCTAAGTTTTAAATGAGGACAGTATGGCAGGGCACGGTAAGGCTCATCTGTAATACCAGCAACCTGGAGGCTGAGTCAGCAGGTTTGCAAGCTGGAGGCCAACCTCAGCAAACCATCAAGGTCCTCAGCCACTTATTGAGACCTTTTCTCAAGATAAAACAAATAAAAAGTGAACAAAGGGCTGTGGATGTAACTTGGTGGTAAAGAGCCCATGGTTTCAATCCCCAGTACCAAAAAAGAAAAAGATGACATTATAGATATGTCAACAGTTAGCACAAAGGAATGCATCACTGTAGGTGGAATTTAGGATCATTGTAGGGGAGAGATTTTTACTTTTTTCTCCCTACTGGAGCAACCACCACCAGGGTAAATGAAAGGGAAGCCTCACCCTTTTTTTTTCTGAAATACTGGGACAAATCAGTGAAAGGAGGAACAGTTCAGAGAAGGAAGTGCAGAGAAAGAGAACTGAAGGACTGTAGGGCAGCCTACTTGGTCTTCTGTGAGGCAGAAACTGGAGAAGGGGATGTGAAACGACATCTACAAGGCCTTCAGGCTCTGAAAAGCAGAACAACAGTCAGAAGGAGCCATTGACGGTCCTGTTACACTAGGGCCTTTGGACAGGTTGAGAAATAGGGAGTGCTTGTTAGATTCAAAACAGGGAATGGCAAAAGACATTTGCTTTAGGTGTGCTTGGTGTATGCTTTGGATTTAAAGATATTGAGCCAGAATTGTTAGAGGTTCATGGTTACAAGAGGAAGGAAGTGGTCTCTACTCTTTTTAGAAAAGCTCTTTCATGCATGTGTGCTGTTTCTTGATTTTGAAATATGGTCAGAATTTGTTATAAAGGGTAGCTATTTAGTATATTCCTTATATGTTGAGCAAAGGAGATCTTAAAATAATTCCTTTCAGATGTCACTTCTTATCATCAGTATTCTCAGTGCATACGGTGGAAACAGTCTTCTCTCCAAGATCTAACACAGTTGGATCCTTTCATTCCACTCTTGCCTAGTGGGCCAGGCCCAGTTCACAAGGAATTACTTGGAATATTCTCAGGCTTCCACTGTCCTGCATGACCTGAGCACACCTGGTTCAATGTTTCCTTACTAGATTTACCAGGTCCTACTACAGTTGTTTCAGACTATTAGCTGGTTACGCTCTTGGACTTGGGCACCATTTTCCTGCATTCCTATTTGTAAGCCTTGTTTCCTTCTTTTTTTTTTATAATTGGTATTTCAAACATCCTTTAATGGTATCAGTTTACATATTTAGCACTAAAATGAGCCAAACACAGTCAATATTAGCACAGCCAATATCAGCATCGCACAGGTCTACAAGACATGCTGATGACTGACTTGGGGCACATGGGCAACATGAAGATGCTAGTTTCCAGCCCTGAAGATATCTAGCTCATGAAAGATGGCAATGTGCTTCTTTATGAAATGCATATTCAACACCCAACATTCTCTATAATAGCACAAGTAGTAACACCCAGGATGGTATAACTGGCGATGGTGCCGCCACCTATGTGGCTGTCACTGGCAAGCTGCTGAAACAGGTGGACCTCTACATGTCTGTAGGCCTTCATTCCAGAAGAATAACTGAAGAATTTAAATCTGAAAAGGAAAGGCCCTTCAGTTTTGGGAATAAACTGATATTCAGAATCAGGCCAACTTATGAGTGTGGACTTGAACACAGGTGAGCCAATGGCAGCAGCAGAAGTTGGCACTGGGGGCAACTGCTGTGTAGAGGCGGCTTCTGCCCTACTGAATTGAGATCACCACGAGAATTCTCCAGGCTGATGACATCACACAAGCTGGAATGTCTTGTCTAAAGCCTCAATTGGGACTGGAGCGGTAGCTCAGCAGTTACAGCGCTTGCTTGGCACATGAGAGTTTAAACCCCAGCATCATGTACACAAAGAAGTGTCCCAGCAATGAAGGCCACATGAAAAACTGAATAAAAATGATTCTCTCTATCTCACTGTCCCTCTCTCTTTAAAAAAAAAAAAAGTAGGCCTTCTTTCTCAGCCAGATACTGTATGTGTGTACCAAACATTAGAATTCCCATGTTATTGTTCAGCCATGAGGACTTGGATTGGGGCTAATTAGGGTAAGGGCAATCAGGAGTGGGACTAGATCTAAAATAAAGACATTCAAGCTGTGTTCTAATTTGTCTTCATTCACTGATAAAGATATATATTCTGAATACTAACTGTAATCTACAAAAACTTCTTTTCAGCATTTTTTTGCAATCCTACCATCATGGGTGCCTAGCCAATTGAAATATAATAAACAACAAATTTTTATGCCTCTATTTTTCTAGAAACCAGCAGAACACATCTTCAGGATTAGACTTTTAAGCATTATCAGGCAAAGGAATTATATAGGCTGATGGTTAATAAACTTGCTTGAGAGACTTTTGTGCAGTAAAGGGAGGATTAAGATGAGCATTAGACAAAGACTTGGTGAAAATGGATACCCTGGAACAAGTGCACATGTTTGGATTTTGGAAAAATGATAGGAACAAACCAACCAACCAAACACTTAAGAATTCCTGATGGGTTGGTCTCTCCAGAGTAACACCTGAGGACAAAAGTTAATGGAGGGGCTGGAGCGGTGCCTCCATGGTTACCATGCTTGTCTGGCATGCACAAGTACATGGGTTCAAACCCCAGTACCATGTATACAACTAAGTGTCAGAGCAATGAAAACCATGTGAAAAACTCAATAAAAATTGATTCTCTCTCTCTGCCTCTCTCTCTCTCTCTCACACTGTCTCTCTTTAAAAAAAAAAAAATCTAAAAAAAAAAAAAAAGCTTAATGGAAATAGCTTCATAAGCACAGCCCAGCCTTGTAGAGAGCAGTCTTACCCGTATACAGTAAAGTGCAGGTAAGCACAGTGGCCAAATCCTGGGCTTTGAAAGCAGACAGGCCTGAGTTGGAGTCCAGCCCTCTAGGGTTACTGAATGTGTGCTCTTATATGCATAACCAAATTGTTCTCAGTTTTGGTTTTCTTCAACCATAAACTGAAGATTATCATATCATTAGTATTATAATGATTAAAGATAATGCATACACATCTCCTGGTCAATTCATGATTGCTTTTATTTCAGGAAAGGAAGGTCAAATTCTAGGGACTCTCACATTTGGCAGGCTTGCTCTCTGGTTATGATAATACACTTGTACTCCTGGATTTGGAAGCACAGCTCAGGGTGATTTGTAATTGTTGACATGCTCCACAGAGGACTGATTCCAAGACTTCCTTAGTTTTTGCCAAGTAGAAATAAATGCTGATGGAAACTGTCACTTGTCACATTCCCAGCAGCCAGGCATCTCCCTAATCTCTCTGTCCCTCACTAAGCAGGGCTGTCATGGAAGGCAGATCAAGAGTCAGACAAGAGACTGCAGTATTGGTATCAGTCTGTTGCCCAAAGAGCTCAGAGCTGGCTGGGAAAAATGGGTAGAGGAGCTCAGATAGTTTAATAGTGAAAGATTCTTCCATGCATTAGTTTGGAGCAAAAGTCCATTTGTTCATTATATAGCAAACATGTTAGCACTTAAGTGTAGTCATGGTCAGAATCAATCAGTTTTAATCTGCAGTACTGCAGTGTAAGTGAGAAGGGAATCCTGGTAAAATGCTCTGGACTTTTCCAGTTTATTTTCATAGACTCCATAGAACTTTTGGGCATTATCACCGATGTGAATTCTCACTTCCTTAATACATAGGTTCCCATTTCCTTATTTAATCTCCAAATCATTCCAAAATATGAGTTTGCACCCCATTAATGTCCATCAGAGTGACAGCAATTTCATAAGATCTGTTTGGAAATAGGAATGAGTTTTGATTTCACTCAGTATATTTCATAGTCTTTCAGTCATATCTGAATAGTTGGTTAATTCAGTACATTAACTGCAATGTCATCTAGATATTATCATCATTAAGTAATTTTTTATTGTAAAGTCACCACTATATGATACCAAGTCTATGAAAATAAACACTGTAATAGCCCATGAACAAAAACTATTTAACTTATGGACAGTTTCAGAGGCTTCCACACCCCCATGCAAATCCCTTCATGAGACATTGTTTGGAAGTTAATTTGAGAAAAAGCAAATTATGTGAATAAATGCATAGGAGAATTCATAACATTTTAAAAGCTATTCACTGACATATATCTATCTCCTTATTTTTAATATCTTTAAAAAAAGAACCCAGGAGACCATTCATTATAGTTCAATGGTTTCTAGATATTTGATTTTCATGGATCAGTTAATTTTGAAAACAAAATTCGAAGAGACCAATGTAAGGTTTCCAACTTTTAATTTTGCTAAGTAAAGAAATTTTAAAATAGATTTATAGTTAAACTATTGGTCTTTCTTTCACAAAGAAGGACATTTGAATTACAAAATAAGAGGGTTGGTAGAGTTCCAGAATAAAGAATGGTCTTCAAATTGAACAAGGGTGAGTAATCTTTATTGAACACATGATGTGGAAGGAGCTATTCTGAGTCATTGAATGTACTGTATCACTCACATGACCTTGTGAGATGTCATTTTATAGATGAGTACTTCAAGGTACAGTGAAGTAATGTGTTCAAAGTAACAAAAAAATAAAAGCTTGAATTCATTTCTCCAGAGCCTATGGTTTTAGAAAGTATGTGATAAACCTTAATAATGCTTTATACACATTTAGTTTTACTAAGAATGTGGTTACTGTCTAGTCTGTGCTGCTGTAACAAATTGTCGTAGTCTGGATGACTTATAAATAACAGGGACTTATTTCTCACAGATCTGGAAGTTTGGAAGTCTAAGACCAATATGGTGGCAGATTCAGTGTCTGGTGAGCCCTATTTCCTGGCACATAGACATCTGTCTTATTGTTGTGTCCTCACATGGTGGAAGGGGTGAGGGGTCTCTCAGGCTCTTTTATGAGGACACATCCCACTCATGAGGGGTTATATCAACAAAGTCCCGCCTCCTATACTATCACCTCAAGAATTAGGATTTCAATATATGAGGGGACACAAATGTGCAAATCATAGCAGTTACATAATTTATTATTCTCACTCTCTCTCTTTTTTTAAAGTAGTCACAGTTCCAAACCAGGTTGAAAGAAGTAAAAGGTAGGCAGTTAGTATTGAAGGCCAGAGTAGGCTTGGACCCCAACTTCATAAGGGGTCTCAAATTTAGACTGTTAATATTATCTTTAAATATTTTAATGTCCCTAGACATTGAGGGACACCATCTTATTTAGAAGATGAAAGAAACCATTCACCAAATTTCATGCCCACATTATCAGATAGATCATCTACAGTGCACTGTGCATTGTTTTCAAAGTAAAACTTGGAATTATCTTGCGGAAAACACCATTCTACTGGCATTAACACTCTATCGCGAGGGAAAAGTACTCATTTCCCATTGCTCACCTTTCCAGGGAGGGCGGATAATCCACCTACTTCCTCAGAAGAGAAAGGCAGGCCAGACCTCCTCTTAACTCCCCCTCCTCACTCTCTCGTCTTTCAGGGAGGAAGGATAACTCTCCTGATTGATGAGTGAGCCAGTCTGTCCCCAGAATGCCTGAGTCTTCTGCTTTTCCTTGTGGATTGCCTACCAGGCACCTCAGCATGCAAGGAGAGGCAAATTCAACTGGGCAGGGAGGATAGTAAGCCCTTCAGGCTTCATATCAAAAGCTACATTGTCCAGTTTTATCTGTTATAAAGTTCACATTTTGAATTTAATTTTATTTCCTAAACTCCAAAGCTACATGGCATCATACAATTGTGAGATGGAGTTTATAAGGGATCTTAGCAGGTCATCTGGACCCTCATCTAAGCTAAGGACCTCTTCAGAAGAATCACCCTTAACATTTTTCTTAGCACTTACATCGGACTGAAAACCTTCTGCATTAATGATCTCATTTAATTGTTAGAGTGATCCTATGAGATAGGTACTATTCATATCACTATTTTACTAATTAGCAACTTGAAACTTGGAGAGGTTAAATAATATGCCCAAAAGTTGCAGAGTGATTTAGTAGCAGAGCCCTATTGAGGAATGAGCAAGACAGATCCTATCCCAACCCTGTATGGAACATTAAACAGTGAACCAAATAAATAACTGATGAGAGCTGTAATGAACGTTATGACAAATGCTAAGAGAATACACAACCTCCAGTCTGAGGGGATCAAGGAAACCATTCTTCCATGACAATGTGATATCCAATTGTGGACTTCCACAGTATGTGGGAGTTAGCAAGGCAAAGGGGTGGGAGGGCTCACAGTGAGGATGAAGAGTTGGTACCATTCCAGGATGGAGGGACACAACAGCTGGGAGAGTTGGAAGTGGAAGGGCTTGGCAGTCCATGAAACTAAAAAGCCAGCAGGCTGGCTGCAAAGAGTTTGAGGGAGGAAGTAGCAACAGATGAGATTGAATAGCCAGGTTAGGGCCATGACAGAAGCTTTTTCGGACATTCGAAGAATCTTTGAGCACTGCAATACCATTGAAAGGTTTAATAAAGGGAGTGGCAATTTCTCTCTGTAACTCTTTTGTTTTCTGAGCTTTGCTCTCTGACATTAGAGAGAAATTTTTCTATTAAGATGCTAATCTCTCTTTAGCACCCTATAATTTTTAATGAACCATTAATCTCCCTCTTAATAACAATGTATGTGAAGAATATTCAATAGTTTTCAGCCTAAGTTGTACCTATCTCCAGAAAAACGTTTAAACACTCTGATGTAAGGCCACAATAAAGGCCATATTTTAGTCAGCTTCTTCACTGCTGTGACTAAAAGACCTGATAAGAACAATTTTAGGAGGAAAAGTTTATTTAGGGGCTCACAGTTTTAGAGGTCTTAGTCCATAGGTGGCCAGCTCCATTCCTGGGGGATCAAGGTGAGGCTGAACATCATGCTGGAAGAATGTGGCAGAGGGAAGCAGAAAGCAGAGGGAGAGGAACTCCATGCCAGATGCAAAATATATACCCCAAAAGCAGGACCCCAAAGGTCCACCTTCTCCAGCCACACCCCATCTGCCTTCAGTGGCCAGTTAATCCCTATCAGGGAATTAGCTCACTGATTAGGTTAAGGCTCTTATAGCCCAATCATTTCACCTTCCTGCATTGTCACATGAGCTTTTGGGGGACACCTTTCAACCAAACCATAACGGACCAATTAAATCAGAATCTCTAGGCACAGGAGCCAAGCATTTGCAGTTTCTAGACACACTGGTTTCTGCAATTGAGTTTAATTTAAACTTTTATTGAACCCACTGCTATTAAATCCAGCCACTGTATTGGATGCTGCACACACAAAGAGACGTGTGAACAGCTGTTAGCAGGGATCAACTATTCAGAAGTTGTAGCTGTTATAGCTGCTACAAAACGCAAGCAAGATTGAGGGAGCCCCAGGAATCAGGAGGCAATGAAAAGAACCCTTGAAGTTAAAATCAATGAAAATAATAAATTATATTGTTGCATAGCCACAGTACCTCATCTGATCTGTTCACTGTATCACCGCCAGGAAAGAAACCCCAGAAATCAGAAACCCAAAGACAAGAAAGGTGGGTGCTTCTTCTTCTGATACCATGAGTGAGGATTCATAACAGTTGATACAGCTTGCTGCCTTTGAGAGTTAACCAGAGGAAGGAGACAACATGTTCATACATTCAAACATTTATTGAGCATATATTTTGTGCCAGATTGTATGTTAGGCTACAAAGATTATCCACATTTATTGGATTTAAGAGGCTCACAGAAGTCAAGGAATCAAATCTGCTATTTAGTTTATTGAATCAGAATGAAAATGCCTGTACAGTATTTCAAGAAACTGATCTGAGGTTTGGGGTGTTGCCTAGTGGCAGCGTGATTGCCTAGCTTGCATGAGGCCCTGGGTTCAATTCCCAGCATGGGGGTTGGGGAAGCCTATCTGTGGATAAAAATAAAGGGATACCTAAGTCCTTTGGGGGTGTTATGGTTTATATATTAAGTGGCCTTCCAAAAGCTCATGTGTAAGAAAAAGCAAGGTTTTTTTTTTTTGTTCTTTTTTAAAGAGAGAGGGACAATGAGAGAGACAGATAAAGAGAGAAACAACTTTATTTAGTTTTTCACATGGCCTTGGTCGCTCCAACACTTAGTTGTGTACGTGGTGCTGGGGTTTGAACCCGGGTCCTCGTGCTTGCCAGGCAAGCGCCAAAACTGCTGAGGCACCGCTCCAGCCCCCAAAGCAAGGTTTAGAGGTAAAATGAGAGCCTTAACCCAATCAGTGAATTAATCCCCTGATAGAAATTAACTGAGTGGTAATTGAAGGTAGGTAATGTGTACCTGGAGGAAGTAGATCATTGGGGGCAGGCCTTGGGGGTATGTATTTTGTCCCTGGAGAGTTGAATCGGTCCTCCCCCTATTCTCTCCCCCCCTCTCTCTGTCTCTCCCTCTCCTTCCTGATGCTATGTTCCCAGCTGCTTTCCTCTTTCACACCTTTCCACCACCATGTTCTGCCTCACCTTGATCCGTGAGGAATGAAGCCGGCCTTCTATGGACTTAAACCTCCAAAACTATGTGCCCCCCAAATAAACTTTTCCTCCTCTAATCATTCTTTTCAGATCTTTGGTCATAGCAGCAAACAAGTTGACTAAAATGGAGACAAATCCATGATTGGTCAAGGGAAAATTCCATACCTCAAACCATGAAACCATATACCTTCAAAGTTAGCCACTTAGGCTATTGATTTTGGAACATATTTTGAGAGAATAGCAATAATTTAGTTTTTAGTTTTATGTATCTTCTAGCTTAAGGCACAAAAAGCATTTAACAGATGCTATTGATTATCATTAAATGATATCTAAGCTAGAAAGAATGTCTTTTTTCCTAAACAAAAATTAAAATAAATAAATAAATAGATATTCCAGTATGAAACAGACCAAGTGTTGAAGCCTATGAAGTTTCATAAGATTTAAAAGGCTACAGAATCATGTCTCATTTTTAAGTTCAAGAGTAGTCTAAGTTTGTGATGGTCTCCAGATCTTGAAATTCTGAGATTTCAGCCAGAATATGAGCAAAAGCATTCTTGTTCAATAAATATCCACATTTTAATTTCCATGTAAGTACTTCTCCTACTTGACTCAACTTTAAGATGAAGTGAGAGTTTTTATGCAGTCTGTTATGCACTGTGGTTTCGGATGTGCAATAATTTATACACTGGTTTATTCCCAAGTATGCCTTCAGCAGAACAAATGTTTTTTTCTACATAGTTCCTTGCCTTAATAAACATGTAATATAAAGTTAAGCAAGTTTTTGTATATGTAAATTACAAAGTAAAAAATAAACATTTTGTAGAGTTTGTATTTTGCATCCTTAAAGTGAGAACTAAGTTTTAAATATACATAATATTTTATCTGAAAAAAAAGATAAAGGGAGAGAAAATAAAGATATATTTCATAGCTTAGAGAAATTTATGTGGTAGGGAGAGAAGAGGAATCAGAATACAATCTACTGTGATATAGAGAAGCTTTTAGAAATGTACCTACCAGGCCTCTGATAGGGTGCCTTGGAGTATAGGAGGATGGGGAATTTAGCAAAACTCTCCTGATAATTCTGATGCCTATAATTTAGGACCATTTTTCTTTTTAAATTATTTTAAAAGAGAGAGAGGGAAAGTGTGTGTGTGAGAGAGAAAGACAGAATCAATTTTATTTAGTTTTTCTTTGCTCTGACACTTAGTTGTGCATGTGGTACTGGGGTTCAAACCCAGGGCCTCATGCATGCCAGGCAAATGTGATACCACAGAGTTACCACTCTAGCGTCAGGACTAGATTTCGAGTCTATATTAGCCCATTTTGCATTCATATAATGAAATACTTGAGGCTAGGCAATTATATAATGAAGTGAGGATTATTTAATTCAGTTTGTTCTGAAGGTTCAAGGGTCTACTTTTTGTGATGGCCTTCTTGCTGGTAGAATCCTGAGGTGTCACAAGACAACAAGGCAAGAGATAGGAAGTATGGGTGTGTCTTTTCTGGTCTTTCTTCCTCTTGTTAAAGTCACCTGAGAGGCTCCACCCTGATGGCCTTATCTAATCTAGATCACTTCTCAAAGGCCCCACCTTTAAACACTGTTGGATTAAGTTTCCACCCTGTTAATTTCACGACTGGATGAAATTAGCACCGGTACACTTAGGAGACACACTGAAGCCATGTCTAATCTAAAGAAAAGTGCATTTGCTCCATTTTGTAGAAAAGAAACTAAATCCCAGAGATTTGAAGTGAGCTATTAAAAATCCTATAACTAGTTAACAACAAAGCTTAATATTATGCTTTCTCTTATGCCACATAGATTTCCATATTTCTGCTGAAGTTATTGTAGCCTCAATTCCATTGACTCAGCTTTTGCTTTATAAATAATTAAGACATATTTTTGTCTTTGATGTTGGATAAGAGGGAAGCTTAGCTCAGAATGGACAAGTATGCCTAATCACACGACTGCTGTTGGTAGATATGGTCACGAATACCTCAAACAATCATTTAAATAAAAGATAGTTCATTGGTGTGTTCTCCCAGGATTTGAAATTAAAAGGAAACTGAACGGAAATTCACTGTATATAAATAGCACCTATATTCATCATAATATAGTCTTTTGTGCTCTACTTTGACTTTTAAAATGAAATATACTTGGAGTTGTTAAATAAAATTGAAAACCATAATGTTATGTATTAAGACAGCATTTAAATTTTTCTTTGTAATATAAATAGTATAGTATAGTTACTTTCCTCCCATCTTCTACTAAAAATTTAAGATACTTTTCTCTCCATTTCAATTGTAAGTATGATCAAAAGTCTGTGTCTAGGGGCTGGAGCAGTGGCTCAGCGGTTGGCATGCATGCCATGCATTTGCAAGGATCTGGATTCCAACCCCAGCACCATATACACAAGTGAGTGTCCAAGAAATAAAAACCAGATGAAAAAATAAATAAAATTGATTTTCTCTCTTTCTCCCTCTCTTTCTCTCTTAAAAAAGCTTGTGTCTAACTGAACTAAATATATACTAAATAGTTGTGTCACATTTTGAATTCCACACAGATTCTCACTTCATTCACTCATTCTCATTGCTTTGAAATAATCAACAGATCAGTATACAAAGCACTATTTATTTATTTTTTTATTTATTAGATGAATATGGAGTTACAATTGAAGGGGAAACATTATCAAACATTCAAGAACAAATGTATATATACTTAGTTATCCAAGGCTAATGCCATGTCATGGATGCCCAGCTTGGGTTCCCCAAGTTGTTGTTTCCCCCAGAAGACCCCCTGAGTTAAATGGATATCTCATGGAGGTCAGGGATCTCCTTCTGAGATGATTCCCCCATATTCCCACCCTCCAGTCTCCTAGATAATCTTCCTCTGCCCTCCCCGCACCCTGTCCCCCACCCTACGCCATCAGGTATCCTAGGTAATCATCCCCCTGTTGCTTTAAGAATCATACAGTTTGAGGGTATTATTAGCTTAGCCATCTAACATACTGCTTCTCGATGTATTCTAGCTTCCACAGATAAGAGAAACCATTTGGCCCTTGAGTCTCTGAGATTGGGATACTTCACTTAGCATAATTCTTTCCATCTCCATCCATTTGATTTCAAGTGCCATAATATCGTCTCTCTAATGGCCGAGTAGTATTCTGTTGTATATATGTACCAAAGTTTTTGTATCCACTCGTCAAGTGAGGGGTATCTGGGTTGGTTCCATAGTCTAGCTATAGTAAATTGAGCTGCTATAAACATTGATGAAGCCACATCACTATAATATGCTGATTCTAACTCTTTTGGGAAAATACCCAGGAGTGGGATAGCTGGGTCATAAGGTGGTTCCATCCCTAATTTTTTTAGGATTCTCCACACTGCTTTCCAGAGTGGCTGAACCAGTTTGCAGTCCCACCAGCAGTGTGACAAGCACTATTTATTTTAATGCTAAATATGAATGCCACTCCCAGTGAAACTATGAATGTTGGTTATAACAGCTCTGATTTATAAGGTGAATAACCTATGTTTTTGTTTGCTTGCTTGCTTCTTTATTTCTTTTCTTGTGGTGCTAGGGATGGAACCCAGGACCTACCTCACATGTGCTAGGCAGGTGATGTACCCCTGAGCTGAACCCCCAGCCCTGAATAACCTATTTTCATGCTGTTTTCTGCTCTAAAATTTCAATTATTCAGCTAGCTTAGCTTCTGGGTAAGCTGAAAAGGAACAGCATGAGTTGGATGTGTGTGTGTGTGTGTGTGTGTGTGTGTGTGTGTGTGTGTATGAAAGAGAGAGAGAGAGAGAGAGAGAGAGAAGTTTAGGAGGAAGCTCCACTGAACTACTACGAGTATCCAGTCATTCTTCTATCACTTCCAGGTTCCCTTTTGGTCAGTGATCCTTTAATTTCTTTTGTCCTCTGCAACTCTCTTTTTATTTCTTAGAGAAGACAAGGTTATATGACTGAGCTTAGATTAATCACTCACAGTACCGTGAAAAGTATTAAACATCAAGTAACACAGGGCCAAATTTCCAGAAGTTCAAAACCTTGCAGGGAAAAAAGTCCATACCATAAATCTTTCAATGATTTCTCCCTGAAACTCTGATTCCTTCTGGACTCTTCCAGAACTTCACTCATGCGCTGGCAATGCCACTTGCCACCTGCTTCAAACCCTTCATCCCGCCCTGCCATGTAAGTGCATTGCAGTCAGCGCATGTAAATACCTAGATCTTCCTTAGTTCCTCATGTGGCTCCTTGTGGGTAGTAGCACTCCTAAACGAGTGTCAGAAGACTAGATTTCTAAGGTTAACCTGGGGGGTGTCACTATTGATCAAGGGCATGGCATAAAAGATTGATGTAAGACTGGAACGTAGGTATTCCATTATAGTGCTCTTTTCACATTACATAGCAATCAAACAGATGATTCGAGAGGGAACAGGTTCCTTTCAATTGGTATGTTATCTCATGAGACTTTGAAAAGAGATGCACCTAATTTCTTAGAAAGCTCTTGAGAGAAACCTCTTACTGTTCTAGTAAAGCTCAAAACAGCAAAGGTGAGGACTTTACTGTGGAAACATTTGTAGAGGTTCTCTCCACCAGTCGTCTTGGATACCATAATGTTCCGATTTGACAACCTCTCAGCAACAATTAAACCTGGCTCCAAATATCAACTGCTCAGGATTCCCTATCTCCATAGTTCTTAGAGTAAGGTTCCAACCCTACTACTAATGGTTCATGTCCTATGGAAACCAATTAGAAACACAAGACTTCTGACCCTATCCCCAGACCTACTGAATCAGGAATTCTGAGATGAAACCTTAGCACCCTTTTTTAACCAGCCCTCTATGTGACTCTGCTGGAGAAAACTCAGCTCCACCTTGACCCATCTGTCCTGCTGTTTATTAATGGCTCAGATCACCTGGGAATGTGCCCTTGGGACTTAGGCTCATGGACAGTAGAAGAAGTGAATGTTTATGGGGAGATAATGAAGCTTACTATCTTTTTTGCCCAATTAAAATAAGAAATGCCCCAAGGTCGCTCCACTAAAACAATTATCAATTTCAATTTTAGGGAATTGTCAATTCAGCTGAGCTTGGAACACTGCTTAGTTGGACACTGTAACTTGATCTGGGATTCACTGGGCTGAGCCATCCTAAGTTGATATTTATCTTCTGGGATGGCCATGAAGAAGGAGTTTAGTAAGATAATAGCATCTACGCATTTTAAAGGCATATGTTTAATTAACACAAGAGAAAATGTCAGTTGCAAGAGGCCTTAGGACCTCTGATGGTTTTTCTGATCTCATTCTCTCATAGTTATTGGGTGATATAATCAGGACCACAACCACATTGTTAGCATTCAAGAAGGAATGCTTGCTCTAGGGATTCTAAAACTGTCTACCAGTGTCAGGGATACCTTCTACCACTCCGTAATTACATTTCAAGATTTTCCTCACATGAAACTGATGGCAAGTCTAAATTCTGGATAGATTAAAGATCAAGGTGAATGCTGCCCTTGGAACTTGAAGTCTGATGGTTTACAGGAATCTTAATATCTGCTTGTTAAGGTGTCCCATCAAAGTTCTGCCACTGACTAGTTATGTGTCCTTGGGGAACTTTAAAACGTTGTGTCAAATCAATTTCTGTATCTGTTAAATGGGAGTAATAGGCTTGTGTTATGATTTGGATATGAGATGTCCCCCCAAAACTCCTGCATTAATGCAGGAATATTCAGAGGTAAAACAACTAGATTATGAGAGCCACAACCTAATCAGTCCATTGTAGTCTGATGAACAGAGTGGGTGGTAACTGTAGGTAGGTGGAGTATGGCAGGAGGAGGTGGGTCACTGAGGTGTATTCTGTCTTCCTTTAGCCTTCCTGCTCTGCTTCCTGCCCCCACCATGAGCTGAGCAGCTTTCCCCTGCTAGGCTCTTCAGCCAGGATGTGCCACCTCACTGTAGGCCTAAAGCAATGGAATCAGCCATCTGTGGACTGAGATGTTTGAAACCTTGAGTCCCAAATAAACTTTTCTTCCTCTAAGTTGTTCTTATTGGGTATTTTGGCCACAGACGTGAAAGGCTGACTAAAACCAAAGTTGTACCAGGAGTGGGTTGTTGTTGATTAACCTGACCATGTGGTTAAGTAGCCTTTGGAGCTGGTTTATGGGTGGAAGTTTGAGAAGTTTAGAGTTTCAAATTAGAGAAGCTTTAGAATATGGGTGGAGCTTAATGAGCGATTCTGGTGGGAGCTCAGAAGACCAGAATGCTAATAAGAATGTGGACTCACATTTTTAGTTAAAAAAAATTACAAACAAATAAACCAAAAAAACCCCCCAAACCAAACAAAAAGTCAGCTTTGTTGAGATAGAATCCACAAATTTACATACCATAAAGTTTACTTCTAAAGTGTAAATGTCAGAATTGATAATCATTATTTATTGATTCTGTATTGGTTTTTGCTTACTTATTTTAAAGATTTATTTGTAAATCCCAAATCAACATGCACAACCAGCAGTTTCCTGGTCATTCATGGGTGTGTGCAAAGTCACAAAGCGTTTGTCACTGAGCAGGCATTTTCCCAGCTGAGGCTGAACAGCACGATGCTCTGTCTTCTTATTTCAACTCTTTATTACAGTCGGGCCCTTTTTGTTATCTATTTAACTGTCATATGCTCTCTCGTTGTTGTGCATGTTATTGTTCGTTTCACTTTTTAAAATGATCCTTAAGTGTAGTGCTGAAGTGCTGGCTAGGGTTCTTAAGAGTGAAAAGTCTATGAAGCGCCTTGCAGAGGGAAATGCATGTGTTGGAGACGTTTCCTTCAGGCACTTGCTATAGAGCTATTTGCTGTGAGTTTGTTATTAACGAATCAACAATACAGAAGAGGAAAATTGCCAGTTTGTAAATTAGCTTACCCTGGAAAGTGCTAAAGGAGCACCTAAAGTGTATGATGAAGCTTTGAAAAAGATAGAAGAGGGGCTAAATCTGTGAATTCATGAGATGAAAACCAATTCAAAAAAGTATCGTGGGGGGCCTGGAGTGGTGGCTCAGTGGTAGAGTGCTTGCCTGGCATGCAAGAGTATCCAGGTTCGAACTCCAGCACCACGTAACACAACTGAGTGCTGAGGAAAGAAGACCAGATGCAAAAAAATAAATAAAATTTATTCTCTCTCTCTCTCTCTCTCAAAAAGGAAAAAAAAGTGTAATGGACACCGTTGTCATGAACCTGAAAGCTGAAGAAGTTTGCAGTTACATTACCCAGGGTCAGGAAAATATTAAATCTTTCTTGGTTATTATTTTAGTATTTAAAAAACCCTGTATATAATTAATTGTAAAAAGTATATATTAGGGGACTGGGGATGTAGATATGTGTTAGAGGGCTTGTCCAGCATGCACACAGCCCTGGGATAAAAAAAAAAAATCAATGCCCCCCCCAACACACACACATTAAATGAAGTGTCTTTAGACAGAAACACACATAAAACAGTGTTGGGTATTGATTGATTGATAAAAGTGTCACCAGAAGTTTTTGATAATCCAATGCTATATTTCCCTTAGGAGGAATGGCTCAGTATTGACTAATTCAATATTGGTGGTAACTTTATACATCCTAACTTTCACAAATAACAAATATCAACTGTGTATACACGAAACTATGCCTCAATCACTGCTAAGTCCAGAACATTTTCATCATCCCCCAAAGGTACCCTGTACCCTTTAGCAGTCACTTCCCACTTCTTTCCTATACCAACTCCTTGTAACTTTATTTTCTAATTTATATTCTGTCTCTGTGAGTTTTCCTGCTCTGGACATTTTCATTAACAGGATCATACAGTATGACCTGTTGGATTTTTTTCTTTCACTTAGCATACTCTTTTCAAGTTTTATCTATGTAGCATTCTCTGCATTCCCCACAGTATCCATGATTTTATTTTCTGTGATTTCAGATACCTAATGTCAAATGTGGTCCAAAAATACTAATTAATAAATATTCCATTTATTATTTAATGGAAAAATTCCAGAAACGAATACCCTATATATTTTAAATTGCCATTTTCATGCTGTCCCACTTCATCTCACTGGGGCAAGAATTATCTCTTTTGTCTTGTGTATCTACCTGGTATATTTACTACCTACCCCATAGCAGTTGAGAGACAGAGATATTTGTATAAATTTTATTATAGTATATTTTTATAATTTCTAAATTTTATTTTTAGTTATTGTTAATATCTTACTGAGGTTAATTTATAAACTAAACTTTATCACATATATATATATATATATATATATATATATATATATATATATTTTGTATTAAGCATATAATCAGTTTCTGATATCCACGGGGATTCTTAGAACGTCTTTCTACCACCTCTGCTTCCCCTCAATAAGGGGAAAATGTGGTGTCAATTCTTCATTCCATTTTTTGGTCAAATAACACCATACTATATGAATATAGTGCATTTTGTTTGTCTGTTTGTCACAGGAGAAGAGATGTTTCTAGAGGAAGGTTCTGAGGAATTCTTGGAGAGTGGGGGGAACTGGACTCAAGACCAGTGAGGTTCAAGGATTATGTGATGAAAAGAATTTCAGTGTGTGCCAGAGGTGTAAACAGAGATTTATTTCAAAAAACAGATACACATTCAAGGGAAAGAGGCAATCTTAAGAAGCAGATGTGGTTTGGGGGTTCCCAGCTCTTCTTTTAAAGGAAACTTGGTGAGGTGTGGCTATGGAAAGGTATGCAGGGATGACATCAGTTTGGTAATTTTATTCTCAAGATCCTTGATGTGGTCATTCTCAAGATCCTTAGGCTGATGTGGTGATCTTTAGATCAATAGATAACATTAAGAAGTTCTAGTAAATAATCACACTGGGGCAAGAATTATCTCTTTTGTCTTGTACATCTACCATATATATATATACTACCTACCCCATAGCAGTTGAGACACAGAGAAATTTGCATAACTTTTGTTATAGAATATTGTTATAATTTCTAAATTTAATTTTTAGTTATTGTTAATATCTTACTGAAGTTAATTTATAAACTAAACTATCATATATACATGGTTTCTTAAAATATTGTATTTTTCTTTGCTTAATATATTTATGGTGGATTAATTAACAATGTACAAGGTCATCACCATAGTGAAAGATTTACAGATTTCTTAGGAATTTGGGAGTGATAGCTTTGGGGTAGAGTCTGGAGAGAGTGACAGGCTTGAAAAACATGCAGAAATTCTGAATTAAAATTTTATTTCCATGTCCTTCCTTTATGTCTCCCTTCTACCTATTTATTTTATTTCTTTTATCCTATCTCACATTCATTAGCTGATGGACAATTGTATTATTTACACTTGTCATTATAATAAAACTACTATTATCATTTCTGTATAAGACTTTGTATAGACATGCTTTCATTTCTCTTGGGTACATACCTAAATGTGGAATTACTGTTTTAAATAACTCTGTCTAACTTTTTGAAGCACTTCCAAGCTGTTTTCCAAAATGAGTGCGCCATTTTTCAATCCTGCCAGCAATGCAATGGAATTCCAGTCTCACTGCTATACTTGCCAACACTTGTTGTTATGTCCTTGGTACAGCCATCATAGCATGTGTGAAAAGGTATCTCACTGTGGTCTTGACTTGCATTTCCCTAATGACCCATAGTATTGAGTATCTTTCCAGGTGCTTTGTTCATTTGTATTTTTTCATGGGAGAAATATCTATTCAAATCCTTTTTCCATTTAAAATTATAATTTATCACGAGTGTAAGAATTCTTTACATATTTTGGTTGCAAGACCCTTATCAGATACACACTTTCTTCTGTTCTGGGGGTTGTATTTCTAGTGGCTGAACAGACTTTTGGTCCTGATGTCAAATTCTCAACGATTGATTTTGCGCAGCTGTTCACTTTTCAGATGATGAGGTAATATTGGCAATTGCTTTTTAAGTAACCATGTGAAGTAGAGGAATGTGCCATTCTCAGAAAGGGGGCTGGGAAAGACAGGTAATCAAAGAGGGATTCATTACATTATATAATCCCTTGCATGATAGGGAGGTGTACAAAACTACAGTAGAGATTATAGATGTGTTAGGTAGCTGCTAGTCAGCTTTGAACAAGTGGGTGGAGACAGTACACTGAGGATAGGAACTTAGATGGAGTACATCAGACATACACATCAAAGACAATTCATAGGTCACAGGACAGGGAACCACAGCTAACCTTATCAAAACAACACCTGGAAAATGGCAACTAGTGTGCCAAACCTCTCCCAGCCATAATTAATCATAACCCCTTAGGAGAGCTACTGTTTTGGAAACATGTTACACCTACCCCTTGTGACTAGGTCATCAATGAAACCATGTCACATACATCCCATGTGACCTGGTCATTGTGACTCCCATAAAGAAAACTTGCTGAAGCTGAACAAAGGAGTAATAACACATTTAAGGGGGTATGAGAGAATAGGACAAGAACAAAAAGACTAAAACCCCTTAAAAACCCCAGACTCTGTTAGTAGTTTCTTGGATTTCCCCAGAGGTGGTCTGTACTATGCCTCTACTGTGCATTATCTTCATTTCTCCCTTTTCTGACGAATTGCTGTCTATATTTTGTGCAACTCACTTGAAATTCTTCCTGTGGAATCACAGGAACTGGGGGCTATGGTCCCCCATGGTTACTTTGACTATGCGGGCAGTTCTCTGCACTAGTTTGGTAATGCTTAAGAAGATTAACGATATATGACTTACTGATAATGACTTTTTAAGACAACACACCCTTTGAATTAAAAAAAAAAGATAAAAAAGTGGAGAGAGAAAGCAAGGAGTCAGGGCAAAATATAATTCCCAAAGATGCACCTCCAGTCACCTACTTCCTTCAACCAACCCCACCTGCCTACAGTCACCACCCAGTAATCTTTAAAAATTACCAATCCATCAATAATAATGGGTGTGGTTACAACTCTCATAATGTAATCATTCCACCTCTGAATTCATTCCTGCATTGTTGCATGAGATTTTGGGGGGGGAGGCATCTCATATCTGAACTGTAACAGCTGCAGCCACAGCTCACTGAGAATTCACATATATTTAAAATTTAAGCTATATACTGAGCAGAAGAACTTGTTTATTTTCAGGCAATAAAGTTTTATATTCTCCAGAAAATGTCACAAATGGAGATTTAGTCAAAGACTAAAACATAGGCCTAGAGAAAGATTTTCGTATTTGAAACGTTGACAAATAGCAAAGCCCCACACATGTCAAAACTTCCATGCTATAAGCACTTCTTCTAGTTGGTGAACTATCTTAAACGAGAGCAGGTACTGGATCTTATTTAACTTTGGATGCCCAGAGCCTAGTACAGAACTTAACACCTAGAAGTTTTTCACTTAATGTTAGTTGTTTAATTGGTTTGTTGGCTGATTGAGTGGGTGGATGTATGTATGGATGTATGTATGGATGGACAGATCAATGAGTAGATGGATGCATGGATGGATGTATGGGAGGATGTAAAGTGTATAGAGCAGTGCTTGAGCCATACAATTTCAGTTGTCTAGCAGCACATGAATACCTATTTTTATACATGAAATATTTGTTAAAAATTCCCACTCATTTAACTTCTTTTAATACTGTACGTGGAATATTATGTTTCTTATAATAGAAAAAACTACACATTATTTCACATGTGTTTTGTTTGTGCAGAGAACTAAACTAAAAGTTCATTCTGCATAAAACCTGCCACCATATGTTATACATTAATCCTTAAAAACCAATTATTTGGCATAAAATGGAATAAACAGATGTGTTCTTTCCTCAAGGACATTAGCTTTTCTGCTATGGAAGTGGAAGGGGCTTCCAATATCATCAAAACCTGGCTTTGGATACTATTGCTGAATAACAAACTGCCTAAAACTTAGTAGTAATATCCATTGAATTATGGTTACAGGGTCTGTTTGGTCAAAAATTATGTCTCTGTATCATGTTCTCTGCTGTCTAGAAAGACTCAAAGACGTGAAGGGGACTTGAAGGCTAGGGACTAGAAAGGTTGGGAGTCTCCATTCGCATGTCTGGCACTTGCGCTGAGATGGCCTGCGCACTGAGTTCAGCTGGACTGTCAATCAGACTGCATACAAGGATCCTCTCCATGCAGCTGTGCTTCCCTCAAACATGGCTGCAAAAGGGTAGTTGAACTTACAACATGACAGCATGGGCTCTGGCGCAAGGGTTCCAGAGGGTAAGGCAGAAGCCTCATTGCCTATTATGGCCCAGCCTTGGTGGTCACACAGTACCACCTCCATTATGGTATGTTGTTTGAAGTAATCCCCTGCCTATCCATATTTCTAGGCGGGAGACATAAACCTCACACCTTGATGGGAGGCCTGTAAAAGAGTTCTACAGTCATTTTTCAAATTCCTCACCCCTACATGTTAGAAACTGAAAAACTAAAACCTAGAATCCCTAAAGAAGGCAATGTTAATTCGTTTCATCACCCTTTGGAACATCATTTTCATTGTCATATTGTTCCCTTTTATGAGAAATCAGATCTCTGCCTTCCCCATCATGCATGGAATGTGCTGGCAACATGGGGGCAAGAAAACTCTACCTCCTTACCTGAATTCAGTGCTTATTGTGGATGATGCCAATTTTGAGCAAGACCTTTGGCACTGGCTGGACCAGTGGCAGGGAACCTTCCTAATGTTCTGAACATTAACAGAACCCATGTTCTGTTCAGGACAAAGCAGTTGGACACAGACTAACAGGTTGCAACTGGGCTGGGCACGCATGCCCAAAGCAGTGACCTTGCACTTAGCTTCCACCCACCCCACAAGCACTTCTGCTTAGAATCTTGTCCACTGGCCTTAGACCTTTTTCTAGAGTGCAACCATTTTCAGGAAAAAGACTCAGAGCCACGTGGAAAGCAGTAGTTCCTTGTGGATTCATATTGTTTGAGACACATTGTTTGGGGCTGAAGGGCTCCTGTGAGAGACTATTTCTTAGGTGCATCAGAGGTCTTTAGAAAATAAGGTGGGTGGGTGCCAGGACCTTGGGTCAGGCCCCAGAGATTTTGGAACTTGAGACTCACTGGTACCATGGAGTTAAAGAGGCCACAATGTGGAATGCTGGGATTCCCATTACACCTGCGTCCTGCCCAGCAGAACATCAAAGCAACTCAGAGGGACCCATGAGAACCGGAGGTGTGTTCTAGTTCAGCTGGTGTACACACCTGGGAATGTGTGCCAGAGGTGGTTCATCCTGCCCAGACTGCCAGAAACTGATGTATCTGAATGCCCTTTATACTGTCAGCTCTGGCCAGTAATCCTGTGTTTACATGGATTTATGGCACCTCATCCACTGGCCCCAAATGACTTACAGTCTCCACTCCCACAGTGTCACCCAGGAGCAGCTGGCAGATCCAATTGTAATCTTCTCATGTGTGCTTTGCTCAGGATATAGAGGGACCTTTAGCTAAACTTGATGATAATCACAACTCACCTTTATTGAGCCCCTATTATATTTTAGGCATTAGAAACTGTGTGCATTGTTTTAATCAACATAACAATCCTGAACTTAAGTATCAAGTGTCAAGTGTTAGTTTTAAGTATCAAGTAATAGTGAGACAGATTAGGAGAGACAGTGAAATGGCTAGGTAGTCTGGACAGAGGGCCCCCATCCAAGAGCTAGCTGGTAGAGGCATTGAGTGATTGACAGGTCAGCTCAGGGCCTTCAAATGCAAAAAGACCTTGAGGCTGACCTTTGTCCCAACTAAGAAATGGGGGTGGTCACAGGCGGGTACTAGGAAGTGCTTGCCACCTTTTGTTTTAACCAATGGTGTTCCTGACCAGTTTCAATGCCTGTTTTACGTAGATTCTAACCAATGGGGTTGATGCATTTCTCAATGCCTGCTTTGCATGAATGTTAATTATGCTCATACCCCAAATCTATATAACCCCTGGCCTAACCTCCATTAGACGGTGTCCTGCTTCCAGGTCCCCTCCGCTTTGCAGAGTCTCTGTTCTTCTTCCTAAATAAATCCTACTCCTTTTACTCCTCCTTCTGTGGTTGTCCATGGATTTCATTCTTCAAATTCATGAGACAAGAAGATTGGTGCTGAATTTCCGGGGTGAATTTCCACCCAGCTTTTAGCTGGAGAATTGCTAACACTTTTGGCTGCAGACACCTGCAGTCAGCCCAGATTCCTAGTTTTAACTGGGAATGGCTGCAAACACTAGAAGCGGGGAATGGCTGCAAACACTAGAAGCAGGCTGTTTTGGCTGCTGGAATCTGTAGAGGCCCAGACTCCGTTCGCCAACGGGAGCAGAGAATCCGGCCTCATCTCAAAAACCCTGCATCATTAGTACTGCTAAATATTCATTGGTTTTACATGGTGAAGGATAAGTATGGAAAATGTTTATTTTCTATCAGTGAGATAAATGGTAATTCTCCAAGAAAGGAATCTATGTAGAATTTTCCAACCTTACTTAGTCATAGAGCAATTGGGAGTAACTGGGTATTTTAAGAAACATAAATTTGAGGCTTGAGTGGATGCTATAGAAGTGAATCAATAGAAAATATGGTGTCCTGTGAGAAGTGATCTAAGAAGCATTTGAAAATAAGATGAGACTAAGCCATCATGGTAGAACTCAGATACTTAATGATATACATGGCATGGTGATTGATTCCTGAAGGTAGCTATGGTTTATTCTTAGAGGGGTGACATCTACTTTAAAACTCTCCAAAGAAGGCTGCAATGATATTACAGGAGCAAGGTGTAGCATCTGCTTCCAGCTCTCAGTCCCACGTGCAAGGCAGAAATACGCTGAGCCACTAGGCCACCCCTGCTGTGTGCTACCTTTACTCTTCAATGAGTGCAGCACTACATGGAGCCCAGGACTGAAGCCACTGAGTTCATTGACACCCTGGGAGCCATACAGGCTGCAATCTAACCCTTCACTCTGTTTTTCTAAATTTGCATTCTAAATACACCTTTATTTCCTTTTCTCCTTCTGATATCAAAATAATTTAGGACATAGTCCACTTTTGCAGCATTTATAAACTTCGTATTTATTTCACCAAATGCCTTTGAAGAACTCTCATTTGTGATTAAAATAGTTGATTCTGATCATATTAACATGACCATATGTTTAGGAATTGTGACAAGTCAGGAAGGAATTTTTTTTTCACATTACATAAAGGTAGCCTTAGTTAAACTCAACACCTTCCTAAAACCAGGCCTTACTTTGAAAACAATGCAATCATGAAAGTTAGTTTATTCATTAAATTATATGTGCATTTGTGGGAGGGTGGCAAGCATGGATCTGAGCAGAACCCAACTTATAACTTAAATTGGACCTTTAGTCCTCTGTGAGGGGTTGATTACTATCCGCATTTCACATTTGTGAACATGAGGCACAAGGAGCTTCAAGCAGGAATTTTAGTCCAGGACAATCTAGCTTCAGAGTTTTCAGTGTTAATGAGGATTTCACCAGTTTTAGAATAGCACATTGCTTTGCTTTCATATAAATAGCATCCACACGAAGGTTTAACATTGCCACTCCCAAAATCCCATTTTCTCTCTCCTGGGGGCCTTCAGCTGTGACGAGGAGGAGCTTTTCAGTGGAGAGGCTTTGTGGCAGGTGGTGAAGCACCCAGCCACTGCTGCAGGTAGGCCCGCCCCTGCCCAGTGGCCCACCTCTTGCTTCACTGTACATGAGATTATGGAGATGATGCCATTGAACCCTCTGGGGTCTCCAGTGCCTTGTCAGACGTGTCTTCTCCAATAGCTGCCACCCACTCTCTCCACATACCTCAGGGAAGGGGGCCTGAAGACAGGAAAAAAATCAGGAATAAGACAAGAGTGTCTACTCTCAACACTTCTATTCAATATAGTTCTCAAAACTCTAGCCAGAGCAATAAAGCAAGAGAAGGAAAATAAAAGATACAAACAGGAAAATAAGTCAAACTATCTGTTTGTTGATGACATGATCTAGAAGACCCAAAATCTCCACCAGATGATTTCTAGAGCTAAATGAATTTAGCAAAGTAGCAGGATACAAGATCGACATTCATAGATTTATAACTTTCTTATACCAACAGTGATTCTGCTGAGAAAGAAATCAGGAAAACCATTCCTTTCACAATAACTTCAAATAACAAAATATTAGAGAATTAATCTAACCAAGTAGGTGAGAGAGCTCTCCAATAAAAATTAGAGAACACTAAAGAAGAAAATTGAACAAGACCTTAGAAGATGGCATGACTGCCCATGCTCTTGGTTGGGCAGGATTAATATTGTCAAAATGGCCATATTATCAAAAACAATACATAGATTCAATGCAATTCTCATCAAAATACCAATGGCATTCTTCCCAGAACTAGAAAAAAAATCATAAAATTCATTTGAAAGAATAAGAGACCTAGAATATCAAAAGTAATCTTGAGCAAGAAGAGTGATACAGGAGGCACATTTTTATGAATTTTCTTTTTTTAATTTTCTGTTGCTCGCATACAGATGCACAACTGAATTACGTACAATGACAATGCAAACTGTACTTTGCTGAATTTGTTTATTGACTAACAGTTTTTTTATGAATTCTTTAGATTTTTTTGCAGTATATAAGATAATCTGCAAATAATTTTACTTCCTTCATTCTGACTTGGATGCCTTTTGTACTTCCAGTATAAGAAGTGGCATAAATGGGCTTTTCTTTTTCCTGATCCTAAAAAGTAGGCTTTCAGTCTTTAAATATTCAATGATATCAGATGTAGGGTTTCCATAAATGCCCTTTATTAGGTGAAGGAAATTCCCTTCTAGTTCTGGTCTGTAGAGTGTTTCATTATGAATTATTGTTGGATTTTGTCAAATAATTTTATTGATCAATTGGGAAGATCTTGTGTTTTTTCTTTTAATCTATTAATATGTTATTTTACACTGATTGATTTTTGCATTCCTGGCATAAATCCCACTTGATTATGTATGTAATTTAATATATAGGTATGTAATTTAATATATTTAATATATAGGCATATAATTTAATATATTGATTGATTTTGATTTGTTAGTATTTTTGAGGGTTTTTGCATCTATATTTATCAGTGATATTGGTCTTTGGATTTTACAGTATCTTTGGAATTACGTCTAATTTAATTACATTATGACAAAATAATATATTTTGCATGATTTATACCTTAAATTTAATGCAAATTATTTTGTGACCTAACATATGGTCTATCCTGGAGAACATTGAAGTTTCCCAACTATTATTGTGGAGTAGTCTCTTTTACTCAGTCAATTTTTACTTTATATCTGTGTGGCTCTCCAATTTGGTTATGATTTTTTTTTTAAATGCTAGACATGGGCTGGAGTGGTGGCTTGGCGGTTATGGCGCTTGCACAGCATGCATGAGTACATGGGTTCAAACCCCAGCACCCATGTATACAACTAAGTGTCAGAACAACAGGAGCCATGTGAAAAACTGAATAAAAATTGATTCTCTCTATCTTTCTCTGTCTCTCACTGTCCTTCTATCTTTTTTTTTTTTTAAGGAGAGAGGGATAGTGAGAGAGACAGA
>PVKS010004529.1:0-92379 GCA_004027875.1 Aplodontia rufa
TGATGATTCTAAGACCTGTCTTTGAGAATCTCTGTTATTAATAATATGTCCATAGCTCCATATGCTCATTATTTTTCCCCATAAGTAATATATTATAAATTTAAATGGTAGCGTTCATTACTACTAAACATCATATTAGAAAGACAGATTTGTTTAAATCATAATATTAGAAACAGGCACACAAATACATAAATTTTGAACTTAAGTGTTGCTATTTTTTGTTTTTTATTTTATTTATTAATTTTTTTTTAAAGAGAGAAGGACAGTGAGAGACCGAGAGAATCAATTATTTATTGAGTTTTTCACATGGCTTTCGTTGCTCTGACATTTAGTTGTGTATGTGGGTGCTGGAGTTTGAACCCGTGTATTTGCGCATGCCGGACAAGTGCCATAACCATGGAGCTACTTCTCCAGCCCCTTTTGTTTGTTTTTTAAAGAGAGTGATAGGGAGAGAGAAAGAGAGAATCAATTTTATTTATTTTTTCATCTGGCCTTTGTTTCTCCAACACTTAGTTGTGTTTGTGGTGCTAGAGTTTGAATCTATCCTCTTGCATGCCAGGCTAGCACTCCAACCACTGAGCCACTGTTTCATCCCTGCTGTTTTTTTTTTTTTTTTTTTCACTTAGATAGTGGGGGTTCAGTTTTCTTAATGTAAGTTTTTTTCTTAGATTATGAAAGCTATGCACTTATATAAGTATTTAAGTCTGAGTAATTTAACAGTAATCTCTATTTGCCAAAAAAGCATTTTTACTAGTCTATACGTACAGCTTTCTAATTGTTTTATAAAAAGAGAGGAGAGAGAATTATAGGGAAATTGTTTCAAAGATTGGTAAATATGTAAGGAATCATTTTAGTATTTCTCATAGTTTTATTGGAAATAAATGAAATTTTGAAATAGATGAAATTTTAAACTGTATTGTAACACTTTTAACTTGCTTTATGATGCCATAAACCTGATGATTGAGACACTGGCCTGTAACCAATTAGGAATATATGCTAAAATTATTGGCTTCAATTTTGTTTTTTCTACTACTAAGCTACACCTCCAGCCCTTTTTAAAATTTGAGGCAGGGTCTCACTAAGTTGCTAGGTTGACTTCAAATTTGTGATGCTGCTGCGTCAACCTGGGATTTCAGACGTGAACCACTGTGCCTGGCTACCTTTGATTTTTTTTTTTTTAAGTTGCTGTTTCATTTTATGTTTAAAATTGCTTTGTCCTGGGCTTGTTCTATCATGGACCCCAGACAGATGTTAATTCATAATTGTGATTGATCCAAAATATTATTATTTAGTTTTGTAATCTAAATTTATTCATGAAAATTGGGCTGGAGTGGTGGCTCAGCAGTTATGGCATTTGGCCGGCATGCCCAAGAACACAAGTTCAAACCCCAGCACCATGTACACAACCATGTCCCAGAGCAACAAAAATCACATGAAAAACTAAATTTAGAAAATTGTTTCTCTCTCTCTCTCTCTCTCTCACTGTCCCTCTCTCTTTAAAAAAAATTTATTCATGAAAATAATGATGAATAAAACATTAAGTATATGAAGGTTAACAAAATATAATTTCCATCTTGTATATTTGTGTTGTAGCTGATTCTTTATGAAAAGCAGCCCTGGCTTACTGGAAAATTCACATTTTAGAAGTCTGTCAGGGTCTGAGGCTGTAGCTCAGTAGAACCCTTGCCTAGCTTGTGCCAGGTCCTGGGTTCAATCCCAGCACCACAGGGGGGAATGCCTATTATTTTAATTGTTTCTAGTTAATGTGGGGTTTACTGAAAGTATAAAAATTTGATAAAAGTGAATTTGAGTGAGATACTGTTGAAGAATCAAAGATATCTTACACACACTTTAATTAAATGGTGGATAGGAACATTTTATTTCATGATTCAACTCACTAAAATGTGAAATAGGTAAAACTAAAAGGTAATTATTAGGAGTTTTTAGCTAAAACTATGACAAGATCAAATATGAACTCCAGGGCTGGAGCGGTGGCTCAGCAGTTATGGTGCTTGCCTGAAATGTGCGAGGATGAGTTCTAAACCCCAGTACCACATACACAACGAAGTGACTGAGGAATGAAAGTCACATGAAAAGCTAAATAAAAATTACTTCTCTCTTTCTCTCACCATCCCCTCTTTCTTTAAAAAAAAAAAAAATATGGACTCCAACAGAATCCTCATGAAATAGCCCCCTCCTCTCACACACACTAAAAGCTCGTTTGGCTGGTATTGGTTCTTAACACCTATTTTATAATGTTTCCTTGGCCTGGGCCCGCAAATTAAATGCAGACCTTTCTCAATTAGTCATTTTCAGGTCTGTTGGCTAAGATGCTAATTGAAATTCTAGGCAGGGAAAAATGCATCACTGGGCTTTGTGTATTTATGAAAGGACTTCTCATTGGGTTCTGCTCGGTGTAAAGGCTTCTCTTCTCCCCTGCACACTCACAGGGACCCTGTGTGTGAAGTGTGTTCTGTGGGATCTGTAGGCAACAACAGAGAGAACAGTTGCTCACCAGACTGAAGCCACTGGGCACTCCACTCCACAGTGCCGCTCCAAGGCTGTCTCAGCCCTGGCAATTAGGCAGCCCAAGAAGGGGCTGGCTCTTCCCTAGGCTCTTTCCCAGGACTGGGGGCAGGGAGCCAGCCCCTGAGTCCCAGTATGGAGCTCAGAGTCTCATAGAGGTAAAGCTTGTTCTCATCCTCCGGACACTCCATTTTTTCCTGAATTCATACCCTTTCTTTAAACCAAATAAGACTACTCAGCTGGTGACCATGGATCTTTAGTTCTCCATTTTCACAGGGCTTCCAGTTTGGAAGCCCCCAAATGGAGGAATTCATCTCTTTGATTTTGCAGAGAACCCTTCATTTTCTCCTTCCATGTTTTGTTCTATTTCTGTTCCATCTGTTTTTCTTTGGCTTTCTGCCTGAAACCAGAAGACAAGTCAAGATGTCTATTTTTAAATTTTTTTCTTTTCTTTCTTTTTTTTTTTTTTTTAAGAGAGAGTAAGAGTCAGTTTTTAATTTTTTCACCTGTTTTTCCCTCTCCACTTAGTTGTGTATGTGGTGCCAGGGATTAAACCTGGGTCCCTGCACATGCCAGCAAGAGCTCTACCACTGAGCTACCTCTCCAGTTCCTCAAGATGTCTTAATGAAGCTCAGACTTAGATATCTGGGGTCCCTGGGTCAAAACCTAACTCTATCATTTGTTAGCCCTGTTATTTATTCAGGAATTCCAGTGTACTTACTGTCTTTGGGATTAAGATTAGGGTGTCACTTTACTTGACATTAAAGTAAAATATATATGGCAAATTATTTTTTACTACTTATATTTAATTACCTAATATTAATACTTTATATTAGTTATATATGTTTGGATGATGATGTTACTGTCTTTTTTACACCTGAGAAGTTTCTTTCCTGTGTCTGTTATATGTATATGTGAAAATACTAAATACCAAGGTTACCCACTTCTGTGGCACTGTAATTGATTGAAAAGTACATTTTGAGCAATTATGAAATAAACAATGACAGTAAAGCAGTTATGTTAGTATAAAAGAGAGTGAAAAACAACAAGACTTGGAATCTATTTCTCTTTACCTGCCAAGAAGGAAAAATGTTAAATATATATTTATATATACATGCATATATACTTCAAATATAAACTGAATTTCTGTAAAATACAGTGTTCAGATGTTTTTTCTGTGCATCTTGCCCATAATTACTTTGTTTTTAGAAGTCTATCTGCAAAGATAATTTATAGAAAAAATTATATTCCAAATGTTTTCTTACTATAAGTGTGTAGGGAAAATGCCTAAGAATGCCTTCTTAGGAAGGCACTTTTGAGATGCACTTGATATCCTTTGACACTGCTGTTTTAGTTTAGGGCTGATTTGAATAAACTGCGTTCTGGGAACTGAGGTCCAGCTTCATCCAAGTGTGCAAGGTGTGAGGGAGGCTGTGCCTTCTCTTTTGTGTAGCATTTTCCTGGATGGTTGCCGGAGTCCATAATTATTACACACTGTCACCGTAGCCCCAGTTTCTGTTGTTTGCTTTTACAGACGTTGCAGTAATTACATGGGGTCAGATCATGAAAGGAATCACAAGATCCCAAAGGACGTTCTTGTAGAAGGCTTTGATAAATGAAAGGATGTAGTTCAGCAGGAGAGAGCCAGCACAGGCTGCAACGGAGAGGGCTGGGCCTTCTGGGCTCGGCACCAGGGCCCTCTTCAGTCTCCGTGAATGTGCTGTGTGTCTAGGCTGTGAACCACAAGGTAGACACGTGATACCTGTTTCCAGGGAAGCCAAGGCACAGTGTGCTCAGAAGCCTTTTATGCTCTGCTGCTCACACAGCTCAAACTGGACAATTAAACCAGGCACCAAGCAATCTATAAATTCTATAGACAATGTAGTCAAATTAGTAGAGGGTACTTCAAGGGAGTTGCAGACTTTAAATAACACCTATAAATCACTGGCTAGTCTATTTCATCTTATGACCAAAGGCCAGTTCTGACTTTTAGAGCTATGCCATGGTGAGTTAGCTCCAAATGCACCCAGTAGTCCAGACCTTTTGATAACATAGTTTCCCTCCCACCCAGACCTTATAACTTTTAAATCTCACTATCTAGGTTTGCTCTCATATCCCAGGTTGTCACCTCTTCTGTTACTCCAAATTCCTTTCTTTAGGTGATTCCAAAATTCTATTTTTCCACTTACTTCAAAGCAAAAGGGAAAAACTGATAACCAGGAGGATCTTGGTAAGGAGAGTTCTTTTTGAAACTTTAGTGTAGATTGTCAGAGGCAGAAG
Source organism: Aplodontia rufa (assembly GCA_004027875.1). Taxonomy (NCBI): domain Eukaryota; kingdom Metazoa; phylum Chordata; class Mammalia; order Rodentia; family Aplodontiidae; genus Aplodontia; species Aplodontia rufa. The sequence continues at coordinate 4,807 of PVKS010004529.1, forward strand.
ATAGATTACCTTTAGGAAAGTTACTTGGAAAACACATCTTTGAAATTTTAGAATTTTAGTGATTGTTAAAAATTGTAACTCCAGCTAATTTCTGACTGATTAATACTTGTAAATCTGTCACTATTAAGCATATCACAACTGGATTTCCATATTAGTCACCCTCCAATCTTTCCATTTCTAGAATATGAAACGCCTTCACAGGGAACATTCCAGAAACACATTTGAGGGTGGGGTTCCAATATTTGAGCCGACGACCGTGTTCAGCACTGCTTCCCACCCTCTATTTAAATCATTTTTTGAAGGCACTATTTTTCATATTATTGCATATCTGGAAGACTTTATTTGGATAACCATATTCACTATTATTTTAAGCTTTCTCCTTTATTACCAATATTTGGGGTAAACTTTTTTCCTGAATAATAAACATGCTTTTTAGTAGCAAATATAAACAGCTAAGTCAGACCAACCAGGTACTCTGTGAAAACTTCAGAGACCATCTGGATCAGAATGGCCAATCAGTTACCACTATGTACATACTTTTAGTTTATATTTTAGAATAAACAAAAATAGAGCCTTTATGGTATATTGAGCTCGATAGAGATAGTGCCCGGGCAAGGTGAGAGCAGATGGGCCCTGGGCAACTGTGCCTCACTGAGGAAAAATAACTAACGTGGGCAAAGGATCGCCTAGGAAGTCAAGAGGGAAACGTCACCCTGAACTTTCTTTGCACAAACTTGCCAGGAGGAGCACAGGAATCACCCAGAGGTTTTAGTAAGCTTTTCAGAGTTTCTAAGAAGTACTCAGGGAGGTAGAAGGCCATGTCTACAAATGGGAAAGGAAAATTTGAAGACGTGGCAAAGGCAGACAAGGCCATTGTGAAAGAGAAATGAAAACCTAGATCCCCACTAAAGGGAGAACAAAAAAGTTCAAGAATCCCAGTGCCCCAAGAGGCCTGCGTTGGACTTCTTGTTCTGTTTTATATTGTCACCCCCAAATCAAAGGAGAACATCCAGCCTGTCCATCAGTGATGTTGCAGTGCAACTAGCAGAGACGTGGAAAACACTAATGACAACCAGCCCTGTGGAAAGAAGGAAGAACACGAAAGGTTACTGCTGTCTGTTGAGCTAAAGGAGCCTGATGCCACGAACAGGGGAGTCATCGAGGCTGAGAAAAGCAAGGAAAAGAAAGTAGAGCAGGGATTGAAGTGGGGAGAGGGAGAAAGAAGAAGTTGGTTCCAGTGTAGCTTTTCTTCTTCTCTATAAAGCATTTAACCCCCCTGTACATAACTCACTTTTTTTTTTTTTTAAGAGAGAAGGACAGTGAGGGAGAGAGAAAATCAATCTTTATTTAGTTTTTCACATGGCTTTCATTGCTCTGACACTTAGTTGTGTATGTGGGTGCTGGGGTTTGAACCTGTGTACTTGCACATGCCGGGCAAGCACCGTAACTGTGGAGACACCACTCCAGTCCATAACTCACTCCTTTTAAGGAAAAAAAAAATTGAAACATAAGGCTGTGCAAGATTTTTTTAAAAACTACATAGCAGTGGGCCAGAGCGGTGTCTCAGTGGTATCATGCTTGCCTGGCATGCGTGAAGACCCAGGTTCAAGCTCCAGCACCATAAACACAACAGTGTCAAAGCAATAAAATCCAGTTGAAAAACTAAATAAAATTGATTTTCTTTCTCTCTCTTAAAAAGAAAGAAAGAAAGATCATACAGCATCTTTTCTTTGTTGGTATAGTTGACAGTCTACTGAATATGTCTTTAGGTAGCCCTGACCTGGTGACTTTCTTAGTGGCTGCTAACCTTGCCTGGAGCAGTAGGGGGTTGTAAATTGGCATGGGAATTTAAAGAAGGTTCTTGTTGATGCATGGCACAAATCAGTTATAGATACAGATGTTAGCTTTTTCATTTCCATTATCTCTGATGTAGCTTATATGAGATAATTGTTGCTCTGTGAACTGAATACCACTCTGTAATTTAAAAAAAAAGTTGCAGTTTTGTTGATTTTCTGAAAGCTTCTTAGTAAACACAATTTTTATTTAAAAAATAAAATAACATCACTAATAACCTTTAAGTCCCTAGAGTAGTTAGCTTTTCTACTTCAAATCCAGCTATAAGCTTTATTAATATCCCCCATTCTTTACAAACTTTGCTTTCACATTTTGCGGTCTTCTGTTCCTTCACCTTTCTTATCCTCTGTATTTTTTTTTTCTTATTTCAATGTTTAGCTCCATTTTAACCAATCACTTTATTTTTATTTTTAAAGAAAGAGGGACAGTGAGAAAGAGAGAATTAATTTTATTTAGTTTTTCATGTGGCCTTTATTGTTCCAACACTTCATGGTGCTGGGGTTTGAACCTGTGTCTTTGCCACAACCGACAAGCCACCACTCCATCCCCTTAACCAACCACTTTAATGCATCCCATCACCTCTGGTTTTGTTCACTCATTTCCCTTTCATGATGCCTCTTATGTATCTGTATATAGTGTGTTCCCTGAGTTTAGTTATCATGACCTATGACTTTTTAGACCATTGGTGCCATTTATCTCCTGGGTTATATCATTCATTTGAAGTCAGGAAAGCCAAAGTGAAAGGATATATACTAGAGATTGAACTATTTGTGGACTATTTGTGAATTCAACCATAACCTCTATTGAAGAATCTAGATTTTAAATCTACTTAATGAATTACAAAAATTCCCTTTTCTGTATAATGATTTTTGTTACGGTAATGGTGGCATCCTGACAACACACATATGCATAGTTATGAAAAGATACTATCAAAGAAGCTTGCCATGCTGTGGTCTTTATGGTGCTTGCTTTGCATCTTTAACTTAAAAAAAACAAAGAGAAAGAAAATTAAGCCAAACCAGTAAGGGAGATAGCCATTCTACCTTGGGACATGATCAAAGGTTTCCTGACTTCAAGGTAAATTATAGAAAAGATTGTAGTATTTTATAGCTATGGAAGTTCATTCCAAAACAAACCAAGTATCCTCGGGTTATAATACCCAGGGCACAAAGTCACATTTTCATTAATAAAAAAAGACCTTCAGTCCATTGAGTAAACATTAAATGATTGCACTTCCTTGTGAAACATAAAAACACAATTACTGAATCTGCTGTATGCTGAACAGATACCAGCATGCTGCAGTAACTTTCCTGATATAATTTAAAATATATTTTACATTGCAATAAAGCTGTCTATAGACTTTGAAAAACAAAGATGTTATCAACATTAACCAAATTGTTTAAAAGTTTACATGCATTCTCAAAGGCCTACATATTATATAATTTCACTATATGAAATATTTAAAATAGAAAAATTTATACAAACACAAAGTAGTGATTGTCTAGGGTTGGAGGAGATGGGGGCATTGTGGGGAGGATGCAACAGTGATAGCTAAAAGATACTGAACTTATTTATTTTTAAAGAGAGAAAGAATGAGAGAATCAATTTTTTTTAATTTATTTTTTTCACCTGGCCTTTGTTTCTCTGATACTTAATGTATGCGGTGCTGGGGTTTGAATCCAGGTCTTTGCACAGGCCAGGCAAGTGCTCCAACCACTTCAGTTCCCTGAATTCATTTTTTATTTTTTTAAAGAAAGAAGGACAGAGAGAGAAAGAGAGAAGCAATTTTTATTTAATTTTTCATGTGCCTTTCATTCCTCTGACACTTTGTTGTGTACGTGATGCTGGGGTTTGAACTGGTGTACCAGGCAAGCGCCATAACCACCGAGCCATTGCTCCAGCCCCTCCACCCCGAATTTATTTTTCAAGTGATAAAAATGTCATAAAGTTGATTGTGGTAATGGTCACAACAATGTAACAATATTAAAAATTATTTTTAAATACATTTATTTATTTATTTTAGAGAGAGGGAGAGAAAGAAAATCATTTTTATTTATTTTTTCATCTGGCCTTTGTTTCTCTGACACTATTGTGTATTGTGGTGCTGGGGTTTGAACTCAGGTCCTCACACATGCCAGGAAAGCGCTCCAACTACTTAGCCACCACTCTAGCCCCTAAAAATTATTTAATTGTATTATTTGAGTGAATTGTAGAGAGAAGATTCTACACAAAAAGTGCATATTCTGTTCAACTAAGGTGCAATTTAAATGCTTTTTTAAAATCTGTTTTACTGTTTAAAATAACATGTTTTTTCAACGTCCTTTTGCACAAAGAAAAAAAATCCATAAATTAGCAAATAGAAGACCCACCCTAATTATTTATTTTGCACTGTTTATTCCAACTGTTTAAAAGGATAGATACCATATTGCTGCCAAGATCTTGCTTCTGATAAGTATTTAAAATGAGGCACTGAAGCGTGCATGTGAGTTGAGAAGGTCCTTGGCTTCTAATGGCTGCAGTGACCCCATAGGGACAAGACCATATTGCTGTATTGTTTCAAATCCAGTGGAAAATAGCTAACCCTTCATGCTGCCACTTTTCTGTAGAGCAAGATTTGCATGAACCTTAAAGTGAAAATGAGGAACAATAAAGCCATTTTGCAGGGTAGAGGAGGAAAAGTTTCTATTGACATAGAACAGATGTTCAGAACAGCATACACATTTTATTATAATTCTGCATGTACAATGGAAGTCCTCACAAGAAAATGAAGACCCCCAAAGGTGACCAGAACAGGAAACTTATACATAGAAAAAGAAATAACAGATCTGTGAAGAAAGACAAGACAAACACATTTGGGCTAGAGGCAGTAAATTGTGGGGGAAACTAGTCGAAGATAAGATTTATTTTAGTAAATTTGTACAGATCTATGTTGGCTTTGATTCCAGTCGGATGACATGGGTGTGTTTCTCTTCCTGGTCCAGGGAGAGCACCTTTCTTGGGAAATTTTATGATTGGCATCTGCTATTTCTCCGGTGCCTTCGGCTCAGAATAACATCCTGAAGTGGCATATTTTAGGGTGATGTGTCCTCAGTTCCTTTACTTTTTGACTTGCTCATTGCTAATCAGGACCTGGTCATCTTGTCTCATCCTTTTTTACATCTAACTAGTTCTCTGCCTTTAATTTTATGCCAATACTTAAATCAATTAGTCCATTCAGCTCTCTGCAATGGAAGGGTCCTGGATTGGGTTAGCTTTGTGGTTTACCCCACCCCACTATACAAATATATGTCATTTTCTACTGTCCAGAACATTTTTCAGTATTCTTATCTGTGGATTGTTTAAAATGATCCTTGAGAAGGGCAAAGGTCTTGTGGTCAAATAAAATAGCTTATAGTACATACCATAACTTACTCTTACAAAGTCTTAATTTTCATTGTGCACTAGCATAGTAAAGGTTCTGAGAAATTCAGAAGCAAAGATAAAAAGAGCGCATCTTTATTTAACCTAGTATTTCCCAAACTTGTGAGTGACTCCTAATGATGCCATTCATGACTGTCCCGAAGTCCTAATTCTCACCTCCTTTATTACTCTTTCCCAACCTTGGCAAAACTCTTCATATTTCTTTCTTTTTCTTGCTTAACATATTTTAAACTTGTCAAATTTTAAACTTGTCAAATTTGTCTTTCCTAGTTATTGCCCATTATTAAGTCTGGATTGCACAGAGAAGATGACTGTGTTGTACTCTGGATACGTTGTTTTCTTTATCAGTAACTCTTTAAGATTTGTGATGCCCATATCACTACCTGGTGGACAGTAAGGTTTGCCTTCCTAAGGCTTTAGAAGACCATCTCTCCATATCCATCAGCTTGTTATTGACTGTTTTAGAGATGTGTTCCTCTGTCCTACATGACTTGTACCCATCCTTAAGAGAGATAGCAAGTCATTTTACAAATGTATGCCTTACAGTGAATGAATTTATTGAATCTTTTCCATAGAGCATATTTCTACAGAGATGGAATAAAAAAATAAAGAATAAACATACATGGAATGTAAATCAACAATAAGGGGGCTTTTTGTTTGTTTGTTTGTTTTTAAAGAGAGGGGGCAGTGAGAGATAAAGAGAGAATCTATTTTTATTTAGTTTTTCATATGGCTTTCATTGCTCTGACATCTTGATGTGTACGTGTTGCTGGGGTTCAAACCCGCATCCTCGCGCATGCCAGGCAAGCACTGTAACTGCTGAGCCACCGCTCCAACCCCCCAAATAAGGGTTTTTTGGTTTTGTTTTGTTTTTTTAAAGAGAGAGAGAGAATCAATTTTTATTGAGTTTTTCACATGGCTTTTGTTGCTATAACACTTAGTTGTGTACTTGGATGCTGGGGATTGAATCTGTTTACTTGCACATGCCGGGCAAGCACCGTAACCTCTTAGCCCCAACAATAAGGGTTTTTAAACACTGGAGAATTTCACATGGGGCCTGCTTTATAGGTAGCTTTTTTTTTTTTTTTTTCCTTTTCAGTAGATGAACACAGCCATGTTCATTGATGAAATGTTGAGAGGTGAAATGATTAGATTATAAGGTCTCTGACCTCATCAGTGGATTAATCCATTTGATGGTTAATAATTTGAATGAACTACTGGGAGGTGGATCCTGTAGGCAGGTGGGACATGGTTGGAGGAAATAGGCCACTGGGTGCATGACTTTGGAGACTATATCTGCACTTGGCCCCTTTCTGTTTTGGTCTATTTCCCATTAGACATGAGCTGAGCAGCTTTCTTCCACCATGTGCTTCTACCATGATTTTTCTGTGTTGGACCCAGCTGACTATGAACTGACATTAGTTCCTCCGAAACTATGAGGCTATATAAATCTGAGCTGTGGGATATAACCACCATGTGTAGGGAGTTCCCATGGGTTCTGGGGAAACTGTGGTAGACAGTTATTGACACAGTCTCTGCTACCATAGAACTTATATCTAGTGGGGAGCACTTAGCCAATAAGCAAACAAGCAAGGTCATCTTGTAATGATAAATGCTTTTCCTATCTTTAAAGTAAAGTTATGTGAATATGACTGGTCGGCTGCTTTAAATAGAATGGTCTGGGAAAGTTTTCTGTGGAAATGACATTTAGGTTGAAATCGTAATGAAAAAGCAGAACAATGTGAACAAAGAGGTAATCCAAGCAGAGGAGACAGCTGCTACAAAAACTGTAAAGCAGGACCCACAAGGGCAAGGAGGGGAGCTTAGTAGGTGAGCAGGAGAAAGATATGTGAGATATGTGATAAGCTTTCTAAAGGAGTCCAGGCTCAGGTTGCATAGGGTGCTGTTAGCCACAGGTAGAGATTTGAGAATCGTCAGCACATAGGAGTCTATTTAAAGCTGCAAGTCCTAGATGTTTGGGGAGAGTGGGTAGACAGAAAAAGGAAGGGGTTGGTGCAGACCCCAAACACTCAACATTTAGAGACTGAGCAGAGAAGAGGGGAGCAAGCTAAAAGAACTGCACAGAAGCAAGTTAGGTGTCTGGGAAGCCAGTAGGAAAAAGTATTTCAAAAGGTAGTGAACACCATTGAACACATCCAGTGAAAGGAAAACACGGGAGTGGCCACTGAATCCAGTGGCAACATACAATTTGTTGATGACTTTGTGGCTCCATGTTCATCAGAAGGACTGGGGAGGCACATGATTGGAGAAATGAAAGCATGGATATAAAGGCCCAGATTTGTTTGTCTTAAGATGGGATTTATGGTAGAATGGAATAAATTAATCAAAATGGGAGTAGGAATAGGAGCCATATCTCCTGGCCTTCTTCCTCCCCGAAAGGAATTATGAATCGAGATTCTCAGGGAGGGAAGTAGGAACCAACTATAGGAAGAGAGAGACGCAAAAAACTTCCTACACTTAAACCTACAGTGTGACCATTAGACAGTGCACAAGGCCCATTTGTGAAAGATTCAGGATTTTTTGTTTGCTTCTTAAATCAATCACATTATACTAGACAATAGTATAATCTACATATCAACCCACTGAAGTAATTTCCCTTACAACAAAAAAGAAACTGAGGCATGGAGAAGTAAGCAACTTTGACAAGTCTTGTACAGGTCAGAGTTGAGATTTGAACTTAGGGAAGTCTGGTTCAGCGTTGGGGCTCTTAACCACTACACTACACTGCCTTTTCATGATTTGGAGCTAAAACTAGTCAGCCCCAATTTACATTTTCGTTAGTTCTCTGTTCAGCTATCGACATACGTGGGGAAGGCAGAGAGTTAGGTTTCATCATGCAGAGGGTGGGGTGGAGGGGGGGCACAAGGGAATTAAATGTGTTTCCAAGAGATTAAGAATATGAAGACACTGGAATTGAAGCTGGCTGAAGAGGAGTGAGAAGCCAAGGTTGCAGATAACAGACAAGGCCCAGGAACTGCAGAGTATGTCCTTTTCTCCTTAAAAAAGGAAAAGGTGGAGCCGTGTGCTCCTTGAGTCCACAGATGGCGCGTGCTTGTCCTCAGGTGCAGAGCAGGAGCAGTGCAGGCAGTGGTGTTAGTGGGCTCACTTGCCTTCCTTGCCCACCCTCCCTTAACTCCTAAGGTCAGGACTTCTTGGCTCCAGGGCAGAAAATTCCTGTGGGATACTGAAGGGCTAAGGAGAACTATTTTCCATCCCTCTCTGCAATAAGAGAAGGATCAATATTGGCCCAAATGAAGGAAGGTAAATGTTTTGGTCTGGGACTGGCAGCACCCCCAGCAGTGGCAGTCCCCAGGCAAAAAACGAAAAAGCCTGTTCCATGCACCCAGCTTTTCCCTTCTCCAGGTTCTCCATTTGGACCAGAACAATTGTTCTTCTTTACTCTTCTCATGGTTCCAGAAATTCCTGGTTTGACGATCCAAATCAATACCTCTTATAACTATTCACAGGGCACATCATTTACTCTCTCATTTCATGTGCAATTTTCATAGTCTTTGGTAACAAGAGTTCGTGTTTAATTTTTCTTCTACCAATAGTAGAGGGAATTTATGATTACTACATAAAGAAATCCTTTTAGTATTGATTGAAACAATGCCCTAAGAATGTGGCCACATTCAGTGCAACTCAAATACCATCTGGGGGTGGATCCTGCTCCCTGGAGGAAGCTGGACAGGAGGGAAGGCTGCTGCATCCCCCAGCTGGGCCACTTCCTCTCCTGCTTTATTTTTCTTGCTCTCATTGTTCTCAAATGAAGTTTTTAGTAGAGCTTAACACCATCTTATCCTAGGAAGAAAAAATGCACAAGGTGAACATGTGGCAAGTGGTGTAACGAAACAACAGCCGCAGCTGCTTGATTTATGTGGAATTAAAGAACTTTCCCCATGGAGTGATCGTCAGCAATTCAAACAGAGTTCTTTTAGTGACATAAATAGGACTCATTTTCTTTCCCTGGGCCTGGTGCCTGTTTTATTGCTGGTGAGTCTTCCACATTAACTGGTCTCCTAGTTCTTTCTTTTCCTTAATTAGCACTGCAAGTTTTCATTAGTTATTTTTTCATTGTTTATTTTATGAGTTATTTGTTACTGATCCTCATTAATTTTGCTGTGGTCTTAAATTTGCCTTGACATTTACTGTTCTACTAAGATTTTATGGTTAATTCCCCGTGTATACAAACCAGGTTTCTAGCCATTCCTTTTATTTATTTATTTTTTTGCAATGTATGTACATTTTCTGTAGAATTTTATATAAGTGATCAGCATGCAATTTTTTTAATTAATTGAATATGGACTTACAATTGAGGGGGAATCATTATCAAACAGTCAAAAACAAATGTATATTCACATAGTTAGCCAAGGCTGATGCCATTCCATGGTTTCCCCTCTTGGATTCCACATGGTTCTGTTTCCCCCAAATGAACCCCAGTGTTAAATGTTAAAAGGAGGTCGGAGATCTCCTTCTGAAATGATTCCCCCATACTCCCTCCCTTCAGTCTCCCAGATATCCTTGCTAGTCCCTTCCTCCTCCCTGCCCCCCTCCCTACGTCTCCAGGTAGCCTAGGTGAGGTTCCCCCTGTTTGTGTAAAAATTCATAAATGTTGAGGTTATTATTAGCTTAGCCATCTAACATACTGTTTCCGGTTGTATTCTAGCTTCCACAAATGAGAGAAAACATTCGGCCTTGAGTCTCTGAGATTGGGAGACTTCACTTAATATAATTTTTTCCATCTCCATCCATTTGGCTTCAAAAGCCATAATATCGTTTTCTCTAATAGCCAAGTAGTATTCCGTTATATATATGCACCAAAGTTTTTGAATCCACTCATCCAGTGAGGGGCATCTGAGTGGGTTCCATAATCTAGCTATAGTAAATTGAGCTGCTATAAACATTGAGGAAGCCACATCACTATAATACACTGATTCTAACTCTTTTGGGAAAATCCCCAGGAGTGGGATAGCTGGGTCATAAGGTGGTTCCTTCCTTAATTTTTGAAGGATTTTCCACACTGCTTTCCATAGTGGCTGAACCAGTTTGCAGTCCCACCAGCAGTGTAACAGTGTTCCTCTTTTCCCACAGCCCCTCCAGCATCTGTTATTGTTAGAATTTTTCATTTTTGCCACTCTAACAGGTGTGAGGTGGTATCTCATTGAAGTTTTGATTTGCTTTTCCCTTACAGGTAATGATGTAGAGCATTTTCTCATATATTTATGGGCTTTGTGGACTTTCTCTGGTAAGAAGTTTCTTTTTAGATCTGTAGCCCGTTTATTGATTAGATTATTTGTGAGTTTGTTGTTTAGTTTATTTAGTTCTTTATATATTCTAGATATTAGCCCTCTGCCCGAGGTGTAGCAGGCAAAGATTTTCTCCCATTCTGTTGGTTCTCTCTTGACACACTTGACTAATTCTTTAGCTGTGCAAAAGCTTTTTAGTTTAATTGCATCCCATTCATTTATTCTTGACTTTACTGCTTACACCATGGGAGTTTGTTAAGGAAGGCGCTGCCAATCCCTATGTCCTGTAGTGTTGATCCTACTTCTTTTTCAAGTAAATTTAAAATTCCTGGCTCAATATCCAGATCTTTGAACCATTTTGATTTAATTTTTGTGCAGGGTGAAAGGTAAGGATCCAGCTTCAGTTGTCTACACATGGCTGTCCATCCAATTTGTCCAACACCATTTGTTGAACAGGCTATCTTTCTTCCACACTATGTTTTTGCTCCCTTTATCAAATATAAAATAGTTAAAGGTATGGAGGTTTGTCTCAGAATCCTCTATTCTATTCCAATGGTCTTCAGTTCTGTTTTGATACCAATACCAAGCTGTTTTTGTTAACTATGGCCCTGTAGTATAATTTCAGGTCAGGCACTGAGATACCCCCTACTTCTTCCTTCCTGCTGAGTAACGTTTTGGCTAATCTGGGTCTTCTGTTATTCCATACGAACTTGAGAATTGCTTTTTCTATATCCATGAAGAATGACATTGGTATCTTGATGGGGATTGCATTAAATCTGTATAGGGCTTTGGGTAGAATGGCCATTTTTATTATATTGATTCTGCCTAACCATGAGCATGGAATGTTTTTCCACCTACTCAGGTCTTCTCCAATTTCTTTTTTTAGTGTTTGATAGTTTTCTTTGTAGAGTTCCATAATATCCTTTGTAAGGTTGATAAGCATGCAATTTATTGGGCTTCTTGATATCTTTATATGTGTTAAATAAGGAAAAGTAAATAAATGCTTATTACTTACCCAGGTAATGATAGATCTTTCAAAAAAAATGATAGCTCTTTCAAGAAACAGAAAATAATTAGGATTTCATGTTTCTGCAAATGCAATAATTCAATAAAATATTGTAATTTAACTTTTTTTTATAGCCAAATTAGGGGAACTCTCCTAGTTTTATTCTATACTTAATTGAGCACATATGTTGCACAAGCATATGTCTAAAGAGCAGAGAATAATGTTTCTGCCTCCAAGTAGCTCAACAGTATGCTGAAGAATTATAACAAATCTTGCTCATTATTTCATAGATTTAGGTATATTTCAAGGTGCATTGTTCTCTTTGTTCCTTCCCCTAAATTAACACAAAACAAAATCCATCATTTATGCTATAACATATTTTCAGTTTTGTGGTTAAGGACCTTTTACCTGTGCTATTATTTATTCCACCATTACAAGGGGATAAAACATGTCAGGTAGTAAAGACACAGCCATGAGCAAAATAGAAAAGGTCCATCATATTCAGATGCAAAAGGAAGTATACTCATTTAATGTAAAATGCATAAAATTAGTAAATAGCTAGTTCCAAATAATGATTAGTGCTATTTCTTCAGCAATTGTTTTTTGAGTACATACTCCATGCTAAATACTGATCCATCTGAGTAACATAGGGTGATGGACAGTGGGGACCTATTATATTAGATGTTCAGGGAAGGCCTCTCTGAGGAGATGACATTTGAACTGCAACCTGAATGACAATAAGAAGCAGAACAGTATCTTAACAGAGATTCTGGGAGTTTGTGGGAAGAATTTCAGAGGCCTCTAAACTTGGGTGGGAAAAATATTTTCTTTATTTTCACTAAATTTGGACTGGAATTTGGCATTTTCTTGCATTTGAATGTAGGTTACAAACTTTAGTAGTATTAGCAGCACCTTGGTACTTTGTAATCAGTAGAAAATACAGATACTTTCTCATCTCAGATTTTACAGGTATCTTGCAAGTCATTGCTTCAAAATTATGGTATTTCTTAGATCTGCCACAAAATCTGCCCGTAAGTTGTGTTTATAAAGAAGCTCATGACCGGGTGTGGTGGTGCATGCCTACAATCCCAGTGACTCTGGAGGCTGAGGCAGGAGAATCACAAGTTGAAAGCCAACCTCAGCAACTTAGCAAGGCCCTAAGCAACTTAGCCAGACCTTGTCTAAGAAAAAGAAGAAAAAAATTAAAAAAGGGGTTTGGAGATGTGGCTCAGTGGTTAAGCACTCCTGGATTCAGTCCCTGGTACAAAAAAAAAAAAAAATAGTTTTTATGATAACAAGATACAGAATAGATCAAAACTTGATGCCAAACGGGCCTTGGTCCTGCCCAAGTTAGGATTTATGTTCTATTGTCCCCTAGTCAGATGTCTTACAAACTCTCCTAGCTTCCATCCTTATCATCATGCAACACATGACTGTCATGACAAAGACTTATCCATGACCAACCTTTAGTTAAGCTCCACTGACTCCTTTTTTGGGCTAGGCCTCCCCTACCCTCATGTCTTGTCTCTGGCCTGCCAGCCCAGCTGTCATAAAGATCTTGCTAAGTTATCCCCCAACCCTTGATACCTGATTACCCTTCTTATCCAATCCAGTTCTTCATCTCCTACCTTTTTGATACCTAAGCTCTTAAACTGCCATTAGAAGAGTTCTGTTGCTCCAGTTTAGCAAGAGCCTTCCTGCCCTTGATGTCTCCTTTTAGTCATGTCCATCAGTTTACCCCCCTCACCATGCTCCCATTCTTCCATGCTCCTTACTGTAAATCCCCACTTCTCCTTGCTGCGCTCAGATTTGAGCCAACCTTCCCTTCAGTTGCAATGTCTTCTATAAAGTCTTCCTTGCCAATTTAAATAAAAGTCAGAATAATTTTTTCTTTGTCATCTGTTTTCTCGCTAGAGTCAACAACCCCTCATCCTCCCAGGGGTCTGTGCTAACAACCATTGTGCAGAGAATGCAGTGTTAGCCTCAGAAGGACTTTTTCATTAGCCAGCCCTCAGTCAATGATTTTGGAGCTAAGTTTTCTGTTTGTACATGAAAAATTAAGAGTTTTTAATTTGCTGTTTTCACATCTGCATAAGCAGAACCAGGGAGATTCATCCTAGGGATCAAGTTAATAGGAAAAAAATTACTATGTTCAGACAGAGGTGCATGTAAAAACCAGAGTCAAAAGGACTACTTGAAATCAAGATTTGTAGAAAGTGAAGCAAGATAAGGAACACTTGAAAGCATACACCAGAAAATCGAGCATTCTCTTTAGGGATGACCTTCTGTTAGGACGAAGACCTTTAAATTCTTTCTAGTGCTTGCAGATGTCACTCCCCTTCCTGCAAAGATAATATTGTGCTAACTTCTGTCACCAATCAGTTTTGTGTGTGCAGTCAGTTCTTCAGGCTGCCTTAGCAAAGTACCACAAACCAGGTGGCTAAAAGCAGCAGAAATTTATTGTCTCACAGTTGTGGAGCTGGAAGTCTGAGATAAGGCTCTAGTTTTTGCTGGTGATCCTTGGCGTTCCTTGGCTGTAGAGGCCTGACTCCAGTCTCTGCCTCTGTCATCAGAGGGGTGTCTTTTTCCCTGTGTGTCTTCAGGTAGTCTGCACTCTGTGTTATGCTTCTGTGGCTCATGTTCCCTTTTTTATAAGGATGTCAGTCTATTGGATTGGGCCAATAACCTTTCCCTTTGTAAAGACTCTAGGAGTTAGGATTTTAATATATCTGTTTTGGGACGACAACTCATATCATGTTTTTGAACTTTATATATATGTAATCATACAATATGTAGTCTTTGCACCTGGCTTGTTTCAGTCAACAATACATTAATGAGATTAATCCATTTTGCAAATAGCAGTATTTTATTCATTGTCAATCTTATTTAATATTATGTCAAGTCAACAGATTGTGGTCCAAAGGCCAAATGTGGTCATGATTTATGTTTTACCTTGCGGATATAAAAGTATTACAAAAGAAAAGGTGGTCTTTGCTTCCTACAGTACCTTTTTAAAATATATATATTTCTCTTTGTTTCAATAGGAAACTAATCTCGTGAATCCCAAATTAAAAGAGAGCATCTCTTTTCCATGATTATGAATATATTGCATGTGTAAATATAAATTTCTGTTATAAGTCCTTATATATTTTGTACTAAAACAGCTTATGCTTGCACACAAGTTTAGGTGAAAAGTTAAATATTTTACTTAATTGCTTTATATCCTGCACCTTTGCACATAACACCTGACAATATGTGTTTGTTGTAAAAAAAAAAAAATTCAGATAATCCAGAGGAATATAAACATCAAACTCGTGAACTTCTCTGCTTATCCCTGTGGCTTTCCGAGTCCAACCTCTTCTACATAACCACTGTTGACAGTTTTGGGGGGGCATTCTTATAAATATACTTATGACATGAAAGTGTTGTAGTATGTTTGTGTGTGTACACTATATCTTTATCATGCATTGAATCCTAATATGCATATTAATCTATAATTTGCTTTTTATTCTTAATTATGTGTTGAAGCTATATTTCCATTTTTGTACAATAGAGTTCCTCCTCGTTGGTTTTTTTTTTTTTTTTTTTTTTTTTTATTCTTTTAAATAACTTGGTAATGAGGGCTGGAGCACTGGCTCAGCAGTTATGATGCTTGCCTGGCAGGCACAGTATGTGAGTTCAAACCCCAGCACTGCATATACAGCAAAGTCTCAGAGTAACAAAAGCCACATGGAAAACTGAATAAAATTGATTATCTCTTACTCTCTCTCACTGTCCCCCTCTCTTAGAAAAAAAATAACTTGGTAATGTTTCAATCACTGAGTGTATACTTCATTTCACCATTTCTCAAAATAGCAAAAATTGAAATCACTTCTAATTCTTTGTGTAAGCATACACGGATTTTTCTTTTATTTTCCTACATGCAAATATATTTAAGAGTGATTTTTTAGATGTTGAACTGCTGGGTCATATATATGTGCTTTTAAATTTTTGACAGATAGGCTGAGCACAGTGCTGCATGACTGTAGTCCCAGCTCATGGGAGACCGAGGTGGGGCTCACTTGAATCTAGGAGTGTGAGACAGGCCTGGGCAACACAGCAAGGCTCCATCTCGAAAGTAAAACAAAACAACTTTTTTCCTTTCTTTTTTACAGATATCATTAAATTGCCATTCAGAAAAGGCAATTTGCCAATTTGCCCAAGGAGGCTTTTTATTATTAACTACCAGAACTGTCTCTACGCTTCAAAAATATAGAATAAGGAGGTTTTATATTGAATGTTTATTCTGTTGTTTCAGAACAACGAGATGGTGGAGCTACAGAGAATACGGATGAAGGATGAAATTCGAGAATATAAATTCCGGGAGGCCCGGCTCCTGCAGGACTATACGGAACTGGAAGAAGAGAATATCACTTTGCAGAAACTAGTGTCCACGTTAAAACAGAACCAGGTGAGGTTTAAGAAGATTTTTTTGAGTTATACACAGATGGATCCACATTTTCTGACAACTAGGGTTCAGTCTCCTCTATTTCGTAGGAAAGAGCTTGTCAAAAATTTTTGTAATCCCTTCATCTTTTCCCCATAATATTTATGTGTTGAAATTTCCCACCCTTCCTGTTTCAGCTAAACTGTAGAAGGAAAAAATACACCTGTAATTAGTATAATTTATAATAGGGCTTTATTAGGTAAGAAGAAGAATCTCAGTTTCTACTTTAGCTCTATGTTAATTTTATTTCAGCAGTAAGTTAAACCAGTTACATAATAAACTAAATCTCACAACTTCTAGTTCAAAGCCTGGGTCTGTAAGCTTGTTTTATGCTACAAGCTTAAGGTCTCCCTACAATCACTTGTTTCATTCTTTTTGCTTCCTTCTTCCCTCCCCCCTCCTCTCTCCCTCTCTCCTTTCTTTTTTGTTTTGGTAAATTGCTTTCAAATCATAGAAAGAAAGGGATTATGAAGTATATACCAATAGGAACAAAAGCATAAGAAAAAGATTTCTTTTCAGCTGTAATCTGACTATAAAGGTGTACATTTACATAATTATGTAATTTTTTTCTGTATTGCGGCTTAGATGGCTTAATTTTCTAATTGTTTTGTATTATGGTTTGCATAGTTATTAATAATTGCATTCTAGAATCTATAACATGGAGAAGAATCCTTTTATGAATATAGCTGTATCAAGTAATTAAGCAGAGGCAAATGGGATATTCAAATTCTTCTTAAGGGGCTTCTTCACCCACAGCCTCTGTTTTGGCCTAAATGCTATTGTAACCTCTCAGTTCAGGTCGCCCAGCTATGTGCCAGGCCCTGTACTAGCCTGGAAAGCTAGGAGAATCTGTAAGGCATGATTATCAATCTTGGTAAACTTGGAAACCAGCCAGTGTATGCTTTTAGACTAATGCGCTGGGGATTTCGCTCAGTGGTTTGCTGGAAGATGTGAGGCCCTGGGTTTGATCCCTATTACTGAAAGGTGTGTTGGCGGTAGGGGGGGGGGGCAGGGAGTTAAGAGGAAAAAGACAATTTTATGGATTGACACAATTGAAATTTGATTTCTGAGCATTGTCACTTCCCCCCAGCTCTGGAGTTGTTGGGGGAACAAGATGTCTACTGAGGAGAACGGGGGTAGATTTGGTCCATAGAAAAGTGTTGCTGGGAAATCACCATGTGTTTTTGACCTCAGTCCTTTGCCTTTGAGCACTGAACACCCTGTGCACTAAAGTCAGATCCTCATGTCACTGGAGAGCAGGGAGTTGAAGCTCCAAACCTTGGCCTTGTGTTCCCTTGAAAGAAAATTTAAAGTCAGACACAAAAAAGCATGCAAGAGAATTCTATTATGAGTGAAAGTAAAGTATAGCTCAAGCAAACAGCACTCTCAAGAAAGAGAACGACAAAGTAAACAGGCTGCTTCCAAATTTATTGCCGATTGATGTTGGCCTCGAGAGCTGGGTCAGTTTTCTGCACTCTTCACCAATCAGGTGTTTGACTCCCTCGTGTTGAGTTGGGGAGTTTTTGACCCTCGTTGATCCCCTCTGGAGATGTCAGGGGACTTTATCTGTAAGTCAGTCCTATGTTAAGATGGGTACTGGGGTCAGTGGCCTGTCAAACTACCTTAATGCACCTGTGCTACTAAAGAAATTTCTCTTCTGAAATATATTAAGAAACTTACGGGGCTGGAGCAATGGCTCAGCGGTCACAGAGCTTGCCCGGCATGCACGAGTACGAGAGTTCGAACCCCAGCACCAACGTATACAACAAAGTCTCAGAGCAACGAAGGCCACATGAAAAACTAAATAAAAATTGTTTCTCTTTCTCACTGTCCCTCTCAAAAAAAAAGAAAAAGAAAAGAAAAAAGAAAGAAAGAAACTTATGGCCACAAATCCTAACTTCACAGTGAACCCAAAAGACTATATCAGGAGTTAACTTCATAGATCTTTCTTTCTTGATGCATTTTTTAATTGACTCCCTTGTTTCCACCTACGTATTCTCAGGTTTGTGCACGTGTTATTTTTCTATAAGTTACTCAGATTATTCATTTGCCTTAAATGTAAATTAAAGAAGCCTGGCATGGGGCTGGAGCCATGGCTCAGTGGTTATGGCGCTTGCCTGGCATATGTGAGGACCTCAGTTTGAACCTCAGTACCACAAAGTGTTGAAGCAACAGAAGCCACATGAAAAACTAAATAAAATTGATTCTTTCTTTCTCCCTTTCTCTCTTAAAAAACAAAACAAAACCAAAAAAAAACAAGAAGCCTGGCGTGGTGGTGCATGCCTACAATCCCAGTGACTCTGGAGGCTGAGGCAGGAGGATTGCAAGTTCAAAGCCAGACTCAGCAAGTTAGGGAGACCTTGAGACTTATCAAGACCCTGTCTCAAAATAAAAATTAAAAAGAACTGGAGATGTGGCTCAGTGGTTAAGCACCCCTGGATTCAATCCCTGGTGCCAAAAAAAAGGGGGGAAAAGTAATTTAAAGAAAACCCGTTAACATGATATATTTTGATTTGATTTCATTGCTCATTACTGACTACTACCTAACACACAGGCATCCCAGGTCTTGATTTGACTGAGATAAATGAGCTTACAGTGCAGAAATTAATATTTAAAGAAAATTTTAAAAATATATTTCTCAGCTGGGAACAGTGATATACAGCTTAGTCCCAGCTACTTGGGAGACTGAGGCACAAGGATTGAAAATTGAAGGCTAATTAAAAACTTAGCAAGACCCTGTCTCAAAATAACAATTTAAAAAAGGTCTTGGGGATGCAGCTCACTTGTCTAGCATGTGCAAGATCCTGGGTTCAGTCCCCAGAGCCATCAAAAAATGCTTCTCAAATCCTTCTAAAAATGAGAAGGATTTTAGCCAGGTGTGGAAGACTCTCCTGTAATGCCAGCAACTCAGGAGGCTGGAGGATCTCAAGCTCAAAGCCAGCCTCAGCAACTTAGCAAGGCCCTATGCAACGTAGTGAAATCCTGTCTCAAAATAAAAAATTAAAAGAAAGGGCTGGGGATGTGGCTCAGTGGTTAAGCATCCGTTGGTTCAATCCCTGATTTAAAAAACGAGAGGATTGTTTTTGCTTTGTTTTGGGGGACTTTTGGGGTTCTATTGTTTGCTTTTGGTGTTGTTTTGGTTTTTTGCTTTTTTTTTTCCTCTGATGAAGAACGTAGAGAACTTTACTTGAGTACATGTATTTAAATTGCTCTTCCTCCCTCACTCCTGCAGACTTCCCTGCTCTTTGCTCAGGCAAGAGCAGGAGCAGACAGCCTCCCTGTGGTCCTGTGTGGTGGGCTTTCACCCAGGGGTTAATTAGGGCAAGGATTAAGGACTCTCGGAAAACTGCCAAGTATCCTAGGTTCATTAACCTAGAGGCTCTAAGGGCATCTGTTTTGTCAGTGTGGCTGTTACTGTTTACCATTTACCCAGACCCTGCCACCAGGAATTGAAACATGGGAACTTAAGTTTCAAGGGCAATTTATACATCTCTTCAATTTTATTTTCTAGATGTCATATGACACTTTTCCCAATCAAGTGTGGAATCAGTTCAAAATCTTCTTCTGTGCAACATACTGTTCTGGCTTATTCCTGACAAATGGGAACAATGTAGCTCCAAGTCTGTCCCTGCTGAGGAAAAGCTGTGGGTTTTCCCCTACAATTGGCCTGTATTTACAGATATTAATGTCAGAAGTTCTCTTTCTAATTGATGAATCGAGCACACCATTTTGTATACAGATGCCACAGGTTTTTGTGAAGAGATGCCTGGCATTTAATCCCAAAATCATTGTGAGATTTCCTTCGTACTGCAGCTCCCCGCATCCTGTATTCCCCCAGCCTGGCTGGATGTTTCTCTAGGAAGCTCCGCCATTGTAAAATGCCTGGTTCACAGGGATTTTTCCCTTCTGAAGCTTCCTTTTTCTACTAGCTATTATTTTCTAAATAATATTTAAATAGCATGCCTTGCTCCTTGTCTATTCATTAAATACCTGCTGAAAGAATGAAGAGACAGGTGTTTCTCTTACGTACACACTTCAGTTTTGAGAAGGCACTAACATTAAAGATCATAATCAATCATAACAATTTTTATTTGTGATCCTAAATATAAAACATGCAGGGAGCATTAAAGAGTTGGCTCTGAAACTTTAGCCATATCCCTCTACATGCTGATTCGGTTCTGTACCTGCAATAACATCAAGTCTGACCTTGTAAGCACATTTTACACTTTATATTTTTTTCAAACCAAAATATCTGAAAAAACTGTAGAAAGAAACAGTAGCCATAGGAAGTCCAATCAAGTGTCAGTTCCCCAACAGATCACCAGAAAAATCCACAGGTCAAGTAAAGCTGTTTACTAGATAACTTACAGTAAGAGAACTCACCTGCATGGAGCCATTGTAACATTTCAAAAAGAGGAGTAGTAGTGATAAGGTTTTACAGCTTGGGCGAGGTGATTTTCAGATGGGCTTTCCTTTTGGAAACTAGTTGATCCCAACAGAGTTTATGACAGCTTTCAGCTGGAAAATGCAGCGAAGAGAGGGTTTTTGTTTGTTTCTGTGCCACAGATAGAACCAGAGCCTCATGCCTGCTGGACCAGTGCTTACCCCTGAATTGTGTTCCCAGCCCCTAAATTGAGGGTCTGGAAGTGAATCTTGTATTTTAGTTGAGTCTCAGTTTTTATCTTCTAGGAGCAGGTAGTTCCCTCAAGCAGCTGTTTTTTGTGTGTCTGCTCCTAGTATTATTTAACATGGAGACAAAAAATTTTTGCTTGGTTCCAATATTAGTAACACAGGCAAGGCAGGACATTATTTCAGTTTTTAGAGATGTAACCTGGGAGTAGGGAAGAAGTAATTAATTCCATGCCCCTGATATCTCACTAAAACATTCAATATTTGTTATCTAAGCATTGAAAATTGATAACAAATTTCCTTAGAATTGTTAACCAACAATTCAATCATATTTCTGTCATTAAGAACATTTCCTTACAGGTGGCACACACCTGTAAGGAGGCTAAGGCAGGAGGATCTCCAGTTCAAGGCCAGACTCAGCAAATTAGTGAGGCCCTAAGCACCTTAGTGAGACCCTGTTTCAAAATAAAAAAATAAAAAAGACTGGGGATGTGGCCGAGTGGTAAAGCACTCCTGGATTCAATCCCTAGTAACACCCTTCCCCCCAAATAAGAACACTTTCTACAGGAATGTATTACTATATGGGGTAATAATATCGTAAGAGATACAGACAGTGTATTCAATTCAGTTTTATTTCATTTAACCAGAATTTCAAAGGTATCTCTTTATGAGGTCACATGTTTCTTTTTTCCCCCACATACTTTTTTTTTTTAAGAGAGAGGAACAGTAAGAAAGAGCGAAACTAAAAATTATTTAGTTTTTAATGTAGCCTTTGTCGCTCTGACACTTCGTTGTGTACATGGTGCTGGGGTTTGAACTCGCATGCTCGTGCAAGCGCCATAACCACTGAGACTACTCCAGCCCCTCCCACGTACTTTTTAAAAACTAAAGATATGTTTACTGGCTCGAAGAGCTTATAATTCTAGTAGGAAAGACAACTAATAAACTCCTAGCAATTCATGTAAATGATATTAAAACTGTGTTAGGTTTGGTAATACAGGGCCAGATTAAGATCATTAGAGTGTCTAAGCCCTCAAAAGATTATGGCACTATTCCTGAACCTCAGATAGTTAAAAGTAAAAGTTAACTAATCTATAAGTTGCTGTAAGGAATCTTAACAAGGTTCTGATTTTTTTCAGTACTACTTTGATGCTATCTTTAAAATATCAAATACCAAAAAAAATTGGCGGGGGGGGGGGACCAAGGATTGAATCTAGGGCCTCACACCTGCTAAATCTGCACTCACCCACCAAATTATACCATCAGCCCCTCAGACCCAAAGTGTTAAGTATCCTCTCATTCTGTTTCTTGGTTCCTCCACTTTGCTGGGGCTCCAATCCTATGAGGCAATCTTATAACAATGGTGTCAGTAAGGAGTGACCATTTGTCTCAGCGGGTCAACAAAGACTTCTGAGTGAGGATCAGACTTAGGTCCTTAAAGGATGAAGAGTTTTCCAGACGGCAGCTTTTACCCAGGCAGAGACACAGGAAGCAGCTAGATGGACAGGAAGAGCCTGCATCACATCTAAGTGATTAGTATGAGTGAAGTTGCCCAGATAGAAAGAGATCAGATCTTACAGGAAGTCCAGGCCATTGATTGAATAAAGACCACAGACTTTAAAAATCTATAATGCAAACTAAATTCATGTCTTGAAGTCTAGCCCAAGATTTAGCAAACATTTTCTATGAAGGTAAGTATTTTAGGTTTTGTAGGCCATACAGTTTCTCATTCAACTACTCCTACTCTGGTCTTGTAGCATAAAAAGCAGCCATAGACAATACCTAAACAAATTTGTGTACCTGTGTTCCAGAAAAACTTTATTTACAAAATGGTGGTAAAGGTGCTCCATAGACATAGTAATAGTTAACAACCCATGGTCTATAACATCAGTTTAATATAGTAATATTTAACAATCCCTGGTCTATAACATCAGTTTAATAAAGATTACAGAATAAAAACTTTATAATGCAGACTAAATCAATATAAGTTGCCACATCATCTGGAGATAATCAGACAGCTGGTTTAAATAGTAGGCTGATAGGAGTGTGTCCTGTGTGGTCCAGGGACTGAAAAGAAGTGAGGGGGAAGATAGCTTTAGAGTAATATAAGTAGCCTGGAAGAAATAGTGACCTAAGAATTCTGACTGTGGTGTTCTCAGCAATTTTCAGGCTAGCTTTCGCATAAACACCCTGAGGGTAAGCCTTGCTTCTCCTCCCATATAGGTCAAGCCCTTCTGATTTCCAAACTCTCTTAATCCTAAATCATTTGCAGAGCACTCAGTCATGTTGACAGTGGTTTTGTGGATACCTCTCTGTCTCATTCATCCTCAGTTTCCCTTGCTTCCTTGCTAACAGTTGGGATTCCTGTGATCAAGGAGTGAAATTTATTTCCACTAACAGAAAGTGACAAAATGCCCTTCGTAGATTGAAATAACACCTAATTGCAGCACAGTCAGTCGGCTGGTGTGTGGTTGGATCCTTTAGTCTTGCTAGGCAGAGAGGGCTGAAGGGAGTTCCAGGGCAAGAGTAGCAAACTCAAATGATCACAAGGGTTTTGTAAATAGCATTAGTAACTACAGGGATATAGAGAAAAGGTAGAGATGACATTCGTCCTCTGGGAAGGTAGGCCAAATGCCGCCTGAATTTTTTGTTTAAGAGAAGCTAGAGATTAAAAAAACAAACAAACAAACCTGTTTGTGAAGTCTGATATTTCTAAATACTAGCCACCAATTTAAAAACTTTTATAACATTTTGCAGGCTTGAGACATGAAACCTAAGACATCTACAGGCTAAACAAAGGGCCATCATTAGAGATCACTGCTCTGAAAGCATTTGATGTCTGAATTGATGGAAAGGACACTGGAACATGTGCTTTTCCAGGGTGCCCACTATAGTACTGATTGCAAACATAGAAACATTGATTTGGGAAAGTGACTGGTAGCCAGGGACTCTCAGTCAAATTATTGGATGTTTTAGGTTAGGTAACAACTGTTTGGAATTTTGAAAAGTGTATTTCAGTATTGTGGGTGTAGTTCAGTGGGAGAGCATTTGCCTTGCTTGCATACAGGCCTGGGTTCAGTCCCCAGAAACAGATACACACGTGCAAGTGCTTGTACACACACACATTTCATTTACATGTCATCATGGCTGTGATATAGTAATTTTTTTGGCATTTTTTATTGAACCCAGAGGCACTTTAACCCCTGAGATGCAGCCTCAGCCCTTTTTATTTATTTTTTTTATTTTGAGACAGAGTCTCACTAAATTGCTTAGGGCCTCGCTAAGTTGCTGAGGCTGGCTTTGAACTTGCGATCCTCCTGCCTCAGCCTCCTGCGATGCTAGAATTACAGGCATGTGCCACCGTGCCTGGATGTCATATACTATCTAACGTGCTTAGTTTTGCATTTTCCTCGTCAGGAAATTTGTTCTCCCAGAAAGTACAATCTTAAGTAAAGTAGTTGAAATGAAACACAGAAATTTCCTTTAGAAGAGAATTACTGGAAGTGTACCGTGAATTGATTTTTAAATTTATTCAAAGATATATTCAGGGTAGAACAATTAACATTTTATAATTGTCATCATAAATCATAGTCTGCCTGATTGACTTTTGAGTGACTCTATCATGGACATGTTGAAATTCGAATTACCTTATTTTTCTTTAGAAACATCTTTTATAGGGTGTTTTTACATAATGCATTCCAGGCACCACAGTGTGGTAAACACATTCTTTTTATTGAAATAGCACTTTCCTTATTCATATATATAAATAGCATTCTTAGAAACATCTTTTATTCATGTGCCTTATAGAGTTTATTATATGTCATACAATGTGGTAAACACGTTCTTTAATGAAATACCAGTATGCTTAGTCACATACGTAGCTAGTATTCCTAGAAACATCTTTTATACACGTGTCATTGTGTAGCATGCCCCACAGGGCTCCAGTGACCTTCTGTAACCCCAGGTTCTAGTTTTCACTTCTCTCCATGTGTTTTCCAATTTTAACCAGGCACAAGACTACCCAGAGTAAAGGCTGCATTCTTCCACCTCCTTTTCAGCTAAGTGTCTTGTGACCAGTGCTGGAGACTGTTCCATGAGGTCACCCAGGAACCAGGCTCCTCCTCTCTTGCTGCCCTGCCTTCTACCTAGTTCACAGGATTCAAATTGGCTTGCCAAGCTTGCCTCATTGATGGCCATATCACTTTTTCCTCATATATTGGTTGTTTTTTTGTGATTTATTTCAGGCTAGGAGTGTAGGTCAGTAGTAGAGCACTTGCCTAATGTGGACAAGGCCCGGGGTTTAATCCCTAGCATCTGAAAACAAACAAACAAACAAAAATATGTATATTATATATATATATATATATTTGATTTATTTTGTAGATTAATGTTATAATTTTTATGGTTAAATCCACTTGAGTGCTTAATGGCAGTTTTGTAAGACCCAAATTTTAGTTTTATGAATCTTCTTTATGCTATCTAATTCAGGTTGAATATGAAGGCTTAAAGCATGAGATTAAGCGATTTGAGGAGGAGACAGTGCTGCTGAACAGCCAGCTGGAAGATGCTATCCGATTGAAAGAGATCGCTGAGCACCAGTTGGAAGAAGCCCTGGAGACACTAAAAAATGAAAGGGAGCAAAAGAACAACCTGCGGAAGGAGCTGTCCCAGTATATCACCCTCAACGATAACCACATCAGCATCTCAGTGGATGGCCTCAAGTTTGCTGAGGACGGGAGTGAACCAAACAACGATGACAAAATGAATGGGCACATTCATGGGCCTCTTGTGAAACTGAATGGAGACTACCGGACGCCCACCTTAAGGAAAGGGGAGTCCCTGCACCCTGTCTCTGACTTATTCAGTGAGCTGAACATTTCAGAGATACAGAAATTGAAGCAGCAGCTTATGCAGGTAAGAGCTTTGCTTAAGGCTGTGAGAATGAATTTATTACAGATTGCATGTAGTGTGTTGTGGGATTTCTGACTCTCGTGTTTTAGTTCCAGATTAATTTTTTAAATATTGTTTCTTCAACTAGAAAATGAAAGCATAATACTTTAGAAAAACATGACAGAAGAACAGATGTTGAAAAGAAATCTATCATTTGTATCACTTTAAGAAATGAATTCCTGGGGCTGGAGTGGTGGCTCGGCGGTTATGGCGCTTGCCCAGCATGCACAAGTACACGAGTTCGAACCCCAGCACCCACATACACAACTAAGTGTCAGAGCAACGAAAGCCACGTGAAAAACTCAATAAAAATTGATTCTCTCTCTCTCTCTCACTCTCTCACTCTCTCACTGTCCTTCTCTCTTAAAAAAAAAAAAAAAAAAAGAAAGAAAATAAATGAATTCCTGGAGCGGTGGCTCAGCGGTTTCGGCGCTTGCCTTGCATGCGAGGGATGAGAGTTCACACCCCAGCACCATGTACAGAACAAAGCGTCTAAGCAATGAAAGCCACATGAAAAACTAAATAAAATTGATTCTTTCTTTCTCTCTCTTCTTCTCACTGTCCCTTTTTCTTAAAAAAAGAAACAAAGGAAGAAAATCATTTGAGCTACCAATTAGATTCTAACCAGGTCTGAGAAAAGGCAGATCCCTGATGTGTTTCTTTTTTTTTTTTTTTTAATATAAAGAGAGAGGGACAGTGAGAGAGACAGAGAAAGAGAGAAACAACTTTATTTAGTTTTTTACATGGCCTTGGTTACTCCAACACTTTGTTGTGTACGTGGTGCTGGGGTTTGAACCCGGGTCCTCGTGCTTGCCAGGCAAGCGCCGAAACCGCTGAGCCACCGCTCCAGCCCCTCCCTGATGTGTTTCTGACTAACAAAGAATTCAAAAGCTTTATGAAACAACAGAAATTACAGTTTTCCAGCACAAGCAGCTGAATATGTAGCTTCTAGATCAATGGTTACATTTCCCAGGAGTACTTTAAGCTTTAAAAAACAACAAGGACTTTTAAT
The DNA here is from genome assembly GCA_004027875.1 of Aplodontia rufa. Classification (NCBI taxonomy): domain Eukaryota; kingdom Metazoa; phylum Chordata; class Mammalia; order Rodentia; family Aplodontiidae; genus Aplodontia; species Aplodontia rufa. The sequence continues at coordinate 31,431 of PVKS010004529.1, forward strand.
ATACAGAACAAAGGGTTGTAGATATTCCAACCCAAGCCAAACCTTAAATTTTCAGCATCTTCAAACCATAACACACAAGGTTAAAGTCAGGGCCTTTTACCTTATCTCAGTATGATATGACTTTCTCATTTAGTCTTGTCCCTTGTCATGCCTTAATCCAATACACTGGAAATGTCTAAGGAAGTAATCCAGTACCACTGGAAATGTCTAAGGAACAGCGGCACCTCCATTGCTGGGGTTTTATTTTACTGAAAATACCTGGGCCCCTATAGGTCTACTGAGCCAGGAATCTGGCTTAGTCGGTGGTTAAATTTGGGACTACTCTTCAGTTTCTTCCCTCTAAGGTTCTTCATGTATAACTGATAATTAGAGACTGTTAAGACTCTGGCAATCACTTATTTAAAAAAAAAAACAACAAAGCTTCTAATTTTCCGCTTCCAAAGAAATGAGAAATGAAACTAGCAGAAATAAAGACTAGAGAGCCAATGAAGTTAATTTGTTAATAGGTTTATTTTTAATCCTGCATCAAGAGTTAGCATGTCCTATACTTTATCACCCCAGGGCTCGTGCTAAAAGATAATTTGTTTTTGCAATACTTAATTTGAATCAAGACAAGAGGCCTTGACCGCTGGAAGAAAACCAATTTCATACAGCATTTCCCTGACCACACAGCCCATTTCTATGGGGGCAATACTTTCTGTGTCTTTTTTGCTCAGTTTATACTGGTACAAGGAGGTTGATAAACACTGGAAAATATCTCTTCTTGACAAAGTTGTAACATGATATATTCATAAAGATTTGTGCCCCCAAATTAAATAGCATTAAATCAAATTAGTATGTTTTCTGAAAAAATCATGTTTGTGGCTTGAGAATAAAAAGGTAGTGAGTTGAGGATTTTTGTTTCTTCATTTTATTTTGTTGGCAGATATTAGGAAGTGGGGCTTTCCACATGAGAAAGCTCAACAGTTTTCAACCAGGTCATTTCCTGGGTAAAATCTCAGAGCTGTTCTCACACTCGACCTTAAATGTAATCTGAATGGGGAAATAAAAAAGAAGAGTAGTTTAATAAAAAGACTGGTGGAGAACAAGTGAGTTCTTGATGGAGTGATTCTCAACAGAGTGACTTATGCACTTGGGACAGTTCCTCACTTTCTGAGACTGTCTCCCAAGTTACGGGAGAGCATCTCCGGCCCCAGCCTATTAAGTGCCAGTCACATCTCTTTGGTCAATGTGATGACTAGAAATGCCCCACATGTTTCAAATGCTCTAAAGGTCAATTGCTAGTTGAGATCCATTTTTAGAGCTACAATACTTCACATTTCCATTAAATAGGAAGCCTTAATTCCTTCCTCATTAGACTGTCACGAAGGTTTGAGTTAATATATGAAGATTGCTTAGAATAGAGCCTGGTGCACAGTAAGTGCTCAATGATGGGAATTCTTATTTCAACTTCATCATGCCTTTAGTTTTAGAAGCACTCAATTTATTTAACTATTCCTAATCTTGCTATTACTATTAACTGTTGTTTTTGGACTATCAGCTCAAGAACTGTCACCTCAGACAGGACTGATAATGTGCAACTGAGTGGAAGATGAGAGTTAAGTCTCTGGTATGAGAAGGTCTGAAAAGGGATGCAAACGTGAGGATGAGAACATTCTGTGGGATAAACCCTCCCTCCATAGATCAGAAAGCTGTGTGCCTTCAAGTCTTCATCAGCACTTAGTTAATATTGACAATGCCTGTAATCCCAGGGGCTTGGGAGGCTGAGACAGGAGGATTGCAAGTTCAAGGCCAGCTTCATCAACTTAGCAAGGCCCTAAGCAGCTTAGTGAGACCCTGTCTCACTGTCTCAAAGTAAAAAATAAAAAGGGATGGGGATGTGGCTTAGTGGTTAAACACCCCTGGCTTAAGTCTTCAGTATCAAAACAAACAAACAAACCACCAAAAAAAATTGACAGTTCTAAAGATATACAGGGGCACAAGCAGGCCTTGTATCACAAAGTTGGCTCCAAATTGAATAGTGAAAACCAGACTCAACACAGGAAGGGCATTGCAGCTTCCAGCCTCACCCCAACACCACCACTGATTTTTTTAAAAAATAAAGTAGCTAAGTAGTCATTTACATTCTCATAATTAGGTTTGGCGGGGGGGCTTGCTGGCTGCCGGGGTACTTGGAACTAAACTCAGGGGTGTTCTACCACTAAATTACTTTTCCAGCCCTGTTTAAATTTTGAGGTAGGGTCTTGCTAAGTTGCCCCAGGCTGGCCTTGCAGTCGTCCTGCCTCAGCTTTCTGCACATTAGGGATAAGAGGCATGTGCCACTGCGCCCAGCATGATCAGCATTTTTAAAAAAAATAACATATCAACTTTCCTAGGAATATATTTAATTCAACCTGTTGCGTACAAGTGCACCAGAGTATATCTTCTCACTAGTTATTTCTTTAAATCTGATAGTTTTCCCTTAGCTATGCATTCCCTTGGATTTCATTTATATAAATAAATTATGAAAACATTACAGGATACAGTGCCAGGAAATTATTGTCATTGGTTTTGGTGTGAAGCTTGAAAATAATGTCAATTCTGATCAACAAAAATACTTAATGGACCATGCAACGTATACTGTGTATGAGGTAGCACTGTTCTAGACATTCAGAAGAAGAGTCAATGAAGTGCACTTCAAGTACAGGTGTCTGAAATGCTTGAGGCCACAGGTGTTTTGAAATTCAGTTTTCAGATATGGGAAGGTAACATGCAGCATATGCCATGTATATTGTGATTTTGGTCAGATGTGGCACCCAACAATCAAATAATATCAACATTAAAATATAAATGTTAATGTACAAATATGTAATGATAAATTCCACCAAACTTTTATTCCAAGCTTTTAGATTATTGAATTTGTGGCTGTTGTGAATACAGCTTTGGCTGCACCGTTAAGGAGGTCTCAATTTTGTATGCTTCAGCTTATATAGCCTCAGAGTCTTTGGAATGTGACAGTTGGTCTTTTCATAGTCCCCTTGTCTTTTAGGATTTTTTTTGGTAAGAGCCCAAAACATTGCATCTGAGTGTAAAGTATGTGCCTCCAAATCCAACACCCATGCTTGGTTAACGCTGACAGTGTGGAGGGGCATAGGCCGGCATGCAATACCCCACATAAGGTAATATGCAGCTTTTAAGATTTCCTTCCTCATGATTAAGATCTCTTTATGAAAAGGAGGAATAAGCTCAAGAGATGTACTGTACAATGTGGTAACCATACTTAATTCATTATATTCTTCAAAATTACTGAGAGGGTAGATTTTTTTTTTTTTTTTGCAAATGGTAAATATGGAAGGTAATGCATATGTTAATTAGCTCAAAATTTAGCCACAGTGTATCTGTAGTTTACAATATCCTGTTTTACATGAAAAATATTTGTCAGATAAAATTAATGAGTTAAATTTTTGTAAAAAGAAAGAAAGAAAGAAGAAGGCCTTTAAAAAGAGCATAGATAGGCAATACCCTGCTGGCCCTTTCGTACCTTACAAGGCTCCATCTGTGCTATCAGTTGTGTTTTCCCATCCCTAGGTATTTACTTAACCTTGTTCTATGGGGGAAATCAGTGCATCTTTCTGCCGTGGGTGTCAGGAATGCTGGGTGAGTTGCTTTCTCTGAGGCTCCTTCACAAAGGGAAAGGCAGTGCGTTAGCATACCACTGGTCCCCACCACCCCTTTATTGGAATAAGGAAAACAAATCAAACCAAACCAGCTCTCCTTTAACAGGACATACTGCCATCTGCTGGGAAATGGTTATGAGAACTATAAAAATCTGCAAGGACTACAGTTTAAATAGTGCCTCCTCCTAGAGTTGTACTGTGTGCAACCCACGCAGTTACACATTGAAGCCCTGATAATAATGCCATGTCTCCTTTGTGAGAAACGAATGGGATGGGTAATTCAGTAACTGTTTAAGTTATTTTATCATACTGGGAACTGAGTTTTTGAGGTGCCAAGGTCCTCACTAGCATATTATATAAACAGTCAATACATAAACCATAAAGGTATGGGAAAAATGTAAGTGATGGTCTCAATTGAAATTAGGGGCATTTTTTTTTCCAGAGCAAATTGGTGTGAATATTTTACTGCTCTGTGTATTATCTTCTAAGATTATGCAACAAATTACAGGAATATTTAAATTTTTAAATTTAGTTAATCAAGCTTTCATTTGACACAGAAGCATATGCCTGAAAAATATCAGAGGTGCTGGATGTAGCTCAGTGGAAAAGCACTTGCCTAGCATCTATGAGGCCGAGTTTAATCCCCAGCACCGCAAAGCAATAACAGTAATCACACAGTAAGGAAACAAGTTTTGTTCATCTCAGAGTTCCTGTGAACTCGACAATAGGCCTCCACAGTGAACAGCTAATTAGTGTCATCCTTTATTCACCAGAAGAAAACTTTAGGGTATTACTGGATAAATTATTGTGGCTTTTTGCTGCCCTCAGGACCTTGCTATTTCAAACAGATTATAATTGACATTTTCCAGTGACAGTCACAGACCTTAATTAGTTTTATTAGAATGAAAATAAGTAGATCCTATCTGGAAAAACTAACTAAATTACTTAATCTATTTAAGGAGTCCTCTGTGCTTAAGCTGAAATTTCTGCCTTTGATTAAAAAAACCCAAAAATCAAAAAAACTATGTTTCACTTTATATCTACATGGAGTCCGAGCAAGGAAAAACTCTTTCAATTTTAAAAAATAAATTAGTTTATTTTTAGTATCACATTGTACAATTTTACATGTAGTGTGAGAAAATAATAATGTTTCTATAAAACTGAAATTAATATATTTTGTTGGAGCCTCATGGATGTAGAAGAAATAGTTTTGTACTGTATTAGGGTGCACTCTGTTAAAGGCAATTTTAATATTTTTATAATGATCTTAAGTTATGATGATAACTTTCTATATGTCCAGTAAGAGTTTAAATCCATTTTTATTTGCTTCATTAGTCGATGCATATAACAACTATATGGGGAAGATCATATTATTCCAATATTTTGTATCATTTGTTCAAAGTAAAATATGACAAGTAGAGTTGCTGCACACAGTCAGTTAAATATTTTCTATTGGTGGGGACTTACTACATATTTGTGGAATGAAGTTAATTAGAACAAGATTGTCCAGTCCCTGGTTTTTAAAAACCTAAGAGAACCTTTCTTAGTACAAAGTTGACAACCTGAGAGGTTAAATCTTAGACTTTGCCGTCTTTACAAACTTTGTAGGGCAGCACATTTCCTACAGCTTTCCTTTTTCTATTACATATCAGCAAACATCAAAAGAGCATCTATAATCACAACAACCAGGGACAGCATCTGAGTAGTGGTTTTTTGTTGCTTTTTCTTTTCTTTTTAAATAGAGAGGGACAGTGAGAAAGAGAGAAGGAGAGAATCAATTTTATTTAGTTTTTCATGTGGCTCTTGTTGCTCCAAGACATTGTTGTGTACGTGGTGCTGGGGTTCAAACTTGCATTCTTGCACATGCCAGGCAAGCGCTGTAGCTGCTGAGCCACCACTCCGGCCCATCTGTTTATTTGTTTGTTTGTTTGTTTGTTTTAAAGAGAGAGAGAATCAATTTTATTATTGATTTTTTTTTTTATCTGGTTTTAGTGTTTCTAACATTTAGTTGTGTGTGTGGTGCTGGGGTTTGAACCTGGGTCCTTGCGCATGGCAGGCAAGTGCTCCAACGACTGAGCCATTGCTCCAGCAATTTGTTTCTGTTTTTGTTTTAAATCTGAGTTGTGGAATATCATTCACATAGCATACAATCAATCCATTTAAAGGGGGTGTTAGTATATTCACCAAGTTGAACAAACCATCACCACTGTCAATTTTAGGACATTTTTATCAAACCAGAAAGAAACCAGGGGCCAGGTGTGGTGGTGCACACCTGTACTCCTAGCACCTTGGGAGGCTAAGACAGGAGGATCACAAGTTCAAGGCCAGCTTCAACAACTTAGCAAGACCTAGTCTCAAAATGAAAAATAAGAGGACAGGGATGTAGCTCAGTGATAAATTACTCTTGAGTTCAATCACAGTACCTCCCCAAAAAGGAAACCATCAACAGCTACTCTACATTTCCCCAGAAGCCCCCAACCCTAGGCAGCCATTAATCTATGAACTTCCTGCCTTTATAAATTTGTCTGTTGTGGACATTTTATATAAATAGAATCATGCAATATATTGTTTTTTGTGACTGGCCTTTTAGCATTAACATTTTCAGGGTTCGTCCATGGTACAATGTGTACCAACACTTTATTCCTTTCTATTGCCAAATACTGTTCTATGGCATGGATCTATCACATTTTATTTATCCATTTATCAGTTGATAGACATTCGAGGTGCTTTCACTTTTGAGTTACTGTGAATAAATTATGCTGCTACGGACATTCACATACAAGCTTTTGGGCGCACATATATTCTAATTCTCTTGGGTAGAATTCTAGGAGTAGAATTTCTGGGTCACATGGTAACTCTGTTTCACCTTCCAAGGAGCTACCAGACTGCTTTCCTAAGTGGCTGCCCCACTTTATACCCCCATGTGAAGACTTTGGTTCCTCCACAGCCTTGCCAACACTTGTTGTTTTCTGCCCTTTTAGTTATAGCTATCCTAGCAGATGTGAAGTGGCATTTCATTATGGTTTTGATTTGCATTTCTTTGATGACTAATGATATTGAGAATAACTTCATATGCTTACTGGGCATATGTATATCTATGTTGGAATAAGGTCTCTTCACTTCCTTTGCCCACTTTTTCTGATTGATTTCTTTTTATTATTTAGTTAAATATTTCATATATTCTGGATACAAATTTCTTATCAGATAAATGATTTGCAAATATTTTCTCCTATTTTGTAGGTTATCTTTTCATTCTGGTGGTGTTATTTGATGCCCAAAAGTTTTTAATCTTGGGCCTGGAGCGGTGGCTCAGTGGTTATGGTGCTCGCCTCACATGCACAGGGGTGCGGGTTCAAACCCCAGCACCATGTACACAACGAAGTGTTGCAGTAATGAAAGCCATGTGGAAAACTAAATAAAATTGATTCTCTTTCTCTCTCACTGTCTCTCTCTCTCTTTAAAGTTAAAAAAAAAGTTTTTAATTTTGGGCTGGGGGTATAGTTCAGTGGTAGAGCTGATGCTTGGCCTGCACAAAGCATTGGGTTCAATCCCCAACACACAGACACTAATTCATTTTTATGTATGTAATTTATTTTGTTATTATTTTTGCTTTTGGTGTCATATAAAATCATTGCCTGATTTAAGATCATAAAGATTTGTAGATAGGTGTATTTCAAAGAATTTTATGTCTTAGCTCCTACAATTAGGTCTCTGATCTATTTTGACATAATTTTTTAAAAAGATGTGAGATGGTGGCTTCACGTTACTGTTCTACTCAGGGGCCTTCACTTATCCAGCAACATTTGTTCAAAGACTTTTCTTTCCTTATTGAGTTGTTGTTTTCTTTCCTTATTGACATCCTTGTGAAAAATCAATGGACCATAGATATGTGAATCTATTTCTTGACTTTGAATTCTACTCCATTAATCTACGTATCCCCTTTTATGTTAGTACCACTCTGTCTTATTTGTAGCAAGCTTTGCAGTTTTTTGGTTTGTTTTTGCGGTGCTGGGGATTGAATCCAGGGATATTCTACCACTAAAGCTATATTCCATTCCCCACCCTTTTTAAAATTTTGAGACAAAGTCTTGCTAAGTTGCATAGACTGTCCTCAAATCTTGTTCCTCCTACCTCAGCCTCCTGAGTAGTTGGGGTTACAAGTGTGTACCAGCATCCCGAACCTTGTTTATCATTTACTAAGAACTTTTCTCAAGATCATTTGTACCTATTCAGTGTCCTTTGCATTTCCATATGTTATGATCAGCTTCTCAATTTCTGTGGAGAATTCAGCTGAGGTTTTGATGGGGTTTGCATTGCATATGTACTTCAATTTGAGAAATATTATCCTCTTAACATTAATTCTTTTGACCCCTGAACAGAGGATATTTTATTGATCCTTTCACTTAGGGTTTTTTTTTTTTGTTTTTTTTTTTTTTTTTTTTTGTTTTTTTTTTTTTGTTTTTTTTTTTTTTTTGTTTTGTTTTTGAGTACTGGTGATTGAATCCAGTGGTGCTTTACCACTGAGCTACCTCAACCCCTTTTTATTTTTTATTTTTATTTTTACTTTTTATTTTGAGGGTCTCACTCTAAGTTGATTAGGGCCTTGCTAAGTTGCTGAAGCTGGCCTAGAACTTGCAATCCTTCTGCCTCAGCCTCCTGAATTGCTGGGACTGCAGATATACACTACCACACCTAGTCTTGTGTCCTCTTTAATGTCCTTCAACAATGCTTTATGTTTTTCAGAGTATACATTTTGTATTTCTTTCTTTTTCTTTTTTTAAGAGAGAGAGGGACAGTGCGAGAAAGAGAAAGAGAGAATCAAATCAATTTTATTTTCTAGTTCTTCATATGGCTTTCATTGATCCAACACTTAGTTGTGTACCTGGTGCTGGGGTGCGAACCCGTGTATTCGTGCATGCCAGGCCAGCCCTGTAACCGCTGAGTCACTGCTCCAGCCCCTACATTTTGCATTTCTTTTGTTAAACCACTTCTAAATAGTTTGTTCTTTTTGATAGTATTGTGAATGCAATTATTTCAGCTTTGATTTTTCATTGCTAGTGTGTAGAAATACAATAGATGTTTGCATGTTGCTCTTATATCCTGCAGCCTTATTCCACTTGTTTATTAGTTCTAATAGTTTTCTTTTAAAGTGGATTCCTTAAGAATTTCTATGTACAAAATCATGTCATCTGTAAATAAAGATTATTTTACTTTTTCCTTTACAGTCTAAATGCTTTTTATTTAAATTTTTTTTCCTACTTTCCCTGGCTAGTACAATGTTGAAAATAGTAGTACAATGTTAAAAAAAAGTAGCAGAAGCAATGAAGCATTATTGTTTTGTTTCTTATCTTAGGAAAGAATTCAGTCTTTCACCATTAAGTTTCATTTTATCTGGATCTGGAATGTCCCCCAAAAGGTCACGTGTTGAAGGCTTAGTCCCCAGTGCAGCAAGGTTCAGAGATGAGGCTTTGGGAAAGTAACTGGAATCATGAGGCCTCTGATCTCATCAGCAGAGTAATCCATTGACTTGTTCATAATTGAACAGACTATTGGGAGATGATGGAAACTGATGGAAGTATGGCCTGCTTGGAGGAAGTAGGTCACTGGGGTTATATCCCGGAAGGGTATATATTGTCCCTTGCCTCTTCCTCACTCTGCTTTCCACCTGCCATGACATCAGCGGCGCTGGTCTGCCGTGACCTCCCCACCATGATGTTCTGCCTCATCTCAGGCCAATAGCAATGCAGCCAGCCAACTGTGGACTGAAACCTCTGAAATCATGGGCCAAAATAAATCTTTCCTCCTCCAAGTTGATTTTCTCATTTATTTTGTCAACAGCAATAGAAAGCTGAAGTGTAATGTTATCTGTGGCTGTTTCATAGATGCCTTTTATCAGTGTAAGGAAATTTCCTGTATTCCTGGATTGTTGACTTTTTCTTTTTCTTTTCTTTCTTTTTTTTTTGTTCCCCATGAAGGGGCATTGAATTTTGTCAAATACTTTTCCTGCATGTGTGGAGGTGATCCTGTGGTTTTAGTCTTATATTCTATTGAAACAATGTATTATAGTTATTGATTCTTGGATGCTAGATCAGCGTTATATCCCTAGGAAAAATCCCACTTCATTATCTTGTCTAATCCTCTTTATGTTCTTAGATTCAGTTTGGTAGTATTTTGTTCTATATTCCTAATTGATATCTGTCTGTAATTTTCATTTCTTATAATATTGTGTGTTTTGGGTATCAGATTAATACTAGTATCTTAGAATGAATTAGGAATGGTCCCTCTCCTCCACCATTTATTTATTTATTTATTTATTATTGAGTACTTACCCATCTGACTAACTTTTCTGTATGCCTGTGTAAGAGTGTTCTTTTCACCACACCCTCCAAAATATACACCTTTCTGATGGATTCCCTGAGCTTTGTTCTCTGTTGATCTTTTTTCACAGAGTTCTCTTTCATCAGGGCACAGACATGTATGGCCAGGCAGAGAAGAATACATTTCTTCTTTCTGAGTTCTCTTTATATCTATTGATACCACACATCCTGTTGTAAGAATCACACCTGTCATTCAAGTGTCAAATTGAGTCAAACAACTAGAATTAAGACTTTATGAAAATCCTTCAAAAAAGTAAAATAAGGTTATCATAAAATCCAGCAATCCCACTTCTGGGTATATATCCAAGGAACTAAAATTAATATTTGAAGAAACAACTACACACCCATGTTAATTGCAGCACTATTACAATAGCCATGATAATGGAAACAACCTAAATGTTCATCAGAGGATGAATGGATAAAGAAAATTTGGTTTATATACACAAGGGAATACTACTACTATTTGGTCTTTAAAAAAAAGACCAAATCAATAGGACATTATTCTAAGTGAAATAAGCAGGCATAGGGAGATAAATATGACATGATTTCACTTATGTATGAAATCTTAAAAAATCAAATCCATAGGATTAGAGTAGAATGGTGGTTACCAGAGGCTTGGAGGGGTGGTGAATGGGGAAGGAGGAGGGGATTGAACCTTGAGTAAGAAAGGAGGAATAAGTTCTAGTGACCCATTGCGCAGTGTGGTGGTGATGTTAGGAATACGTATATTTCAAATTGATAAAAGTAGATTTGAAATGTTTTACCACAAAGAAAGAATAACTATGTGAGATGATGGATATGTTAACCAGCCTGATTTAGTCAGGCGCGTACATATGTCATGATATCACATCATACCCCAAAATATAAACAACTATTATTTTTAATTTAAAAAAATTACATATTAAGATAAAATTTGGATACAATAAAGCTCATCCTTTTAAAGTATTAAAAATGAAATTTATGGACATTGATAGTTTAGAAAACAGCTTTGATTCCCTTTCCTGTAGAAGTCCCAATATTAATTGTGATTTTCTTTTATTCTTTCACAAAAGACTGTCTACAATACATGTAAATAGGTTTATTTAAAAGGTAAGCAGGGCCATGCATGGTGGCATACAATCCTTAATAACTGAAAATATGATGCTAGAGTTTTATAAAAATTATGTGTAATAATTTAGTAATCTGGTTTTGGTCATATCAACCTTAATTGTCTGGAGGAAATGAGTGGAGTGTATGTGTGTGTGTGTGTGTGTGTGAGTCTATATATATATATATGTATATATGTATATATATAGTGTGTATACACATACATGTATGTTTGTACATATAAAATTTGAGTGCCACTGTTCAGCTGTGTGTGTGTGTACCACTCCCTATTCAATATACACACACATATATGTATATGCATACATATAAAATTTGTATACTACACCAGGTATGGTGATGCACACCTATAATCCTGCTATTTGGGAGACTGAGGCAGAAGGATCACAAGTTTGAGGCCAGTCTGGGCAACTTAGTGAAACACTGTCTCAATATAAAATACAAAAACGGTTTGGGGCCGTGCTTAGCATATGAGACCGTGAATTCAATCCCCAGAACTACCATAAAAAAAAAAAAAAAGGCTGCTACTCCCTATTCAGTTGATTTCAACAGAAATACATTGGGTGTGGAAAGCAGTACTGTATGTGGCATATACTCACATGAAATTATGTTCTTTGTGGTGGTTTGGGGATGTTTTCATGTTCTATCATGAAGAGAATGGCAGGCTTATTCTTTTAGACTTAGAAAAGGTTTCTGTTGAGTATGCAGTGGCGGAGTACAGATAGAAAACCATTCCAAACCCACTACCTCCTTTATCATAACACTTTTCTTTCAAAAAAAACTTGAGGCACATTCAGTACATTTTGTTGTGTTCAATTTTTATTTTATTGAAAGGCTTTTCCCAGTGAAGACTTTTTGGAAACAGTTAGTTTATCTGTAATCATGTACACTAAACAAACAATGTTTACACTTTTCCAAGGAAATTCATTTGATTTTCAAGGGGAAAAGAACAACAAAACACTCCTGAAATCCATTTTCACTGTGATTGTACATAATGCCAATACTAGAATATTTAGAAGATTTTCCATCTCCTTTATGAAAAATTCAAATGGCTTAACTTTTATCAATACCATATTATGAATTATGTACTTATGGACTGACTTCCCAGAACTGCTGAATAAGAAAACACACTCCAATTTAATTAGAAATAATGGGACATTGCTGTGCTGCAGTTATTTTAAATGTGTATTTGCCTGACTGTGAGTGGTTCCTTGTTGGCACTGCACTGAAGTCATTCAGAGACCTTCTTTTGCCGTTGCAGGTAGAGCGGGAAAAGGCCATTCTTCTGGCCAGTCTCCAGGAGTCGCAGACGCAGCTGGAACACACCAAGGGCGCGCTGACGGAGCAGCACGAGCAGGTGCACCGGCTCACCGAGCACGTCAACGCCATGAGGGGCTTGCAGAGCAGCAAGGAGCTCAAGTCTGAGCTGGACGGGGAGAAGGGCCGGGACTCGGGGGAGGAGGCCCACGACTATGAGGTGGACATCAATGGCTTAGAGATCCTTGAGTGCAAATACAGAGTGGCAGTAACTGAGGTGATTGATTTGAAAGCAGAAATTAAGGCCTTAAAGGAGAAATATAATAAATCTGTAGAAAATTATACAGAAGAGAAGGCCAAGTATGAGAGTAAGATCCAAATGTATGATGAGCAGGTGACGAGCCTTGAGAAGAACACCAAGGAAAGTGGCGAGAAGATGGCCCACATGGAGAAAGAGTTGCAAAAGATGACCAGCATAGCCAATGAAAACCACAGTACCCTTAATACAGCCCAGGATGAGTTAGTGACGTTTAGTGAGGAGCTAGCCCAGCTTTACCACCACGTATGTCTGTGTAATAACGAAACGCCCAACAGGGTCATGCTGGACTATTATAGGCAAAGCAGAGTTACCCGCAGTGGCAGCCTGAAAGGGCCTGACGATCCCAGGGGACTTTTGTCTCCACGATTGGCCAGACGGGGTGTGTCTTCCCCAGTAGAAACAAAGACCTCCTCTGAACCAGTTTCAAAAGAAAACACAGAGGCCAGCAAAGAACCAAGTCCAACTAAGACCCCTACAATCTCTCCTGTTATTACTGCCCCACCATCATCTCCAGTATTGGATACAAGTGATATCCGTAAAGAGCCAATGAATATCTACAACCTTAATGCCATAATCCGGGACCAAATCAAGCATCTGCAGAAAGCAGTGGACCGGTCCTTGCAACTGTCTCGTCAAAGAGCAGCAGCTCGGGAGTTGGCCCCCATGATTGATAAAGACAAGGAAGCCTTAATGGAAGAGATCCTCAAGCTAAAGTCCCTGCTGAGTACCAAACGGGAACAGATTGCCACATTGAGAGCAGTGTTGAAAGCCAACAAACAGGTAATCTTCTATTGGTGAAAGCATGCTACTTAAATGCTTTTTATTTATTATTTTTAAATTTTGTTGTGTTTCCAGTACCATCAGGATAAGGGTTCAGATTACTGGTCAGGTGGAGCAATAAAACAGACTACATCCTAGGGCCAGATCAGATGTAATATTATTTTTAAATGAGTGAATGGATGAAAAAGGAGAATAGTTGTGCCCAGCAAGGTGGAGGAAGAGGTGAGGAAGATAAAAGCAAGAACAGAGGAGAATATCTAGCTGCAGATGTAGGACAATAGTCCAGGTAGTGCTAAGTGGAAGTCTGGTGGTCAGTGGTGTGAAACAGGAGATGGAAGGTAGCAGAAGAGGCTGGCATGGCAGCTTACACCAACCAGAGAGACAGACAAGAAAGACAGACACCTGGCAGGCAGCCAGGTGCCAAGGGGAGTGTGGATGCAGACAGGTTCAAAAGAGGTCTGAGAGCTGCCACCCTGACCTCAACTGTAGAGATGGGGGTTCTTCAAGACTCATGAACTTGGGGATGAAAAGCAAGTCAGTAGTGAGAAACTGAGTGATAAAAACAAAGCCAGGCAGATTTCACCAACAAGTGCAATAGTGTGGAGCCTACACTAGCAAGTAAATAAGATAGAAGGAAAGAGAAAGGCTGGGGATGTAGCTCAGTGGTAGGGTACTTGCCTAGCATGCACAAGGCCCTGGATTCAATCCCCAGGACTGAAAGAAAAAAAAAAGTAATGAATAGAGAAGGAGAGTGAACTCTAACTCCATCAGTGACCACATATCTGAAACCTAGGTTCAGATGGGTGCTAATTTACTTGGATCAAAATCACACTAGACAAGGCTTACACAACCTTTACCAAGAGCACAGTATCCTGGGATCATTCTTGGTCAAGTCATTCAGAAAACTTCTCTGACTTCTGATCTAAAGGTGGAATGAATGACCTAGAAAACTAGACCAATGAAAAGGTTAAGAGATTGAATTGAAACAATAAGGCTAGTTGATTGGCCAAGAGAAAACTAATTTGTGAGCCCACTTTTACTTACTATACGCACAGTGTATGGGAGACAGTTAGTAGGGATGCAAAAATAAATGACTAGTAATCTAGTGCATATTCAACACATGCCTGTAACTACAGGATTAAACATGTGGAGCATTTTTTGAGTGGTATAAACTGCACAATAAGAGTTAGAGCAGAACAAACCACACCTGGCTGAATTTATATTTTCACAGTGCTTTGTGGTACCATTTGCATTACAGCAGAGTTACAACCTGTATCAGCACAGTAAATTAAATGAAAACACATTTCTAGCCCATTAAAATAATGTTGGTCCTATTACTCTGATGCTTATGTGCCATAAATAGCTTCAGGTATCAATGAATAACATTGTTATATTTACACATTAGGGAATGTTAATTATTGAGACTAAGGTGAAAATTCTATGGTTTAGGGAGTAAAGGAAATCATCTTGTTTTGAGATAGGCATTGTGTATTCCCAGTGATTTTTTTTTTCTTTTGTGGTGCTGGGGATCAAATCCAGGGCCTTGCACAGGCTACGCCAGTCCTCTGCCACCAAGCCATGTCCCAGCCTGTCTATGAATCTTTTATTATACTTTAGAATTTTTTTCAGAGGCACAGTGTCTTCTGATGGAATAATTTGGTTCTGAAGCACCATTTATGTACTAGGCTGTGTTTGATGTGAAGATTCAAAGAAGACTAATCCATGGCCTCTGCCTTCCAGAAGAGTACTCACAGCCCCCTGGGAATGGCAGGATGCAAATAGATAATTACAGTTCGATGTTATAGGTGCTATAGTACAAGTTATGGGAACATTGCAGAGGAAGCAACTGATGTTTCTTAGAGGAACTGGAAATTCATTCACGGAACAATTATTCTTAAGTTGGTTCTTAAAATGAAAGAAGTTATTTTCCCAGGGGAAGAGGAAATAATTCCAGACAGATGAACAGTAGGAGCAGGGAACAAGAATGACAATAGGATGATGTATTGAGGGAATATTTGTAATAGTTTCTCTGGATGGGAAGAAGGTTTTTTTAAATTTACAAAGTTAACTTTGGAGTATTCAGAGAAAGTGAATGTAGATATCAGCAAATCTACTAATAGGTTGTAGATGATTAAAATTAAATCTGAAAAATTTTTGCATAGTCTATTGACAAACAAAACTGAGTCCTTTTGGGCATTTCTCACAAATAATGAGTTCATACTTCTATTTCAGATGTAACTGTCTGTCATTCCCCTCACTCATCCCCATCAATACTGACTATGTGACTCTGTGCTTACAAATTTTGTACACCTACATTTGCACAATTTAAACTTAAATCATCTTATAAAGGATGTATCTAAACTTTTTGAGAAAACAGACTGCTAGAGGTGTAGCTCTAGCAGTGGTAGAACACTTGCCTAGCACATGAGTCCTGGTTTTGATCCCTAGTATCTCAAAAAAAAAAAAAACAAAAAAAAAACCCCCAAGCTGGACATGGTGGTGCACACCTGTAATTCCAGAGACTCAAAGACTGAGGCAAGAGGATCACAAGTTCAAAGCCAGACTCACCAACTTAGCGAGGCCCTGAGCAACATAGCGAGAACTTGTCTCAAAATTAAAAAATAAAAAAAGGCTGGGGATGTGATTCAGTGGTTAAGGGCCCCTGGATTCAATCCCTCATACAAAAATAAATAAATAAATAAAAAAGAAGCAGGAGAAAATGGATATTTTTGCCCAGGTCAATTTATTCTGGATAATTTTGTGAATTTATAGTATTTCTGAAGATTTCACTGAGTATTAGCATTATAGAACACACAAAATTGTTATATGAGTAACTTGTCATTTTGATTTGAATTTAAATTCAATCAAAATCAATGAGAAGTGCTCGCTTTGGCAGCACATATACTAAAATTGGAACGATACAGAGAAGATTAGCATGGCCCCTGCACAAGGATGACATGCAAATTCGTGAAGCGTTCCATATTTTTCAGAAAATATATTAATAAATTTATATTGTACAATTTTTGTATGGTTTAAATTACTTTAGGTGTTAATTTCTAATTTGAACAATCCTTTCATTCCAACAAGGGCCCTAAATATTTCTGTAGTACAGAAAATTCTTTTAATTCATGTAACAGCATGCTAGTATACCAATATTAAAAGAGCTACTCCAAGAAAAAAAAATCAATGACAAACTTTTGGGATCAAATACCACATCCTGATACTGGTTTACTTAAAAATGAATTCATCTGTTTCTATAGAAGTTGACACTTTGCATAAGAAAGTTGAAGCTGTCCATTTCAAGCATAGAAAGACAGTGGTAGTCCTGGGGAATTCCATTAGTAATGGGCTTTTCACCAGTACTGGATATTTTTGCACACTCTGAAAGGTTGTAATTTACAGTCTGTAAGGATCGCGTGTTTCCAGTTGGACTCAGCGTGCATGCCAAATGCTGTGCTTCCATTTGACTTGTTGTGCATGCCATGTGCTGCTCATCAAGGCAGTCCTTGGATACACACTGATTTATGCACTGGACTCAGTCATTGCATTGTTTCACTTCCTACTGTGCCAGGTTATCTTTTGATTTGAAGCACTACTAATTCTAGAAACTAGAGATAGGCCACAATCGCAAATCCAAACAAATATTTTAACTTATTCCACATTTTGGAGATTCTTGGAGATTATAAACAATTAAATTTGACTATAACTCATTCATTTATTCATTTATTATTTATAAGTTCTATGAAAGATTTAGAAATGCTTAGTTCTGGGGCTGGAGTGGTGGCTCAGTGGTTGCAGCACTTGTCTGGCATGCGCAAGCACGCGAGTTCAAACCCCAGTGCCACGCAACGAAGTCTTGGAGCAACGAAAGCCACGTGAAAAACTAAATAAAAATTGATTCTCTCTGTCTCTCTCACTGTCCCCTCCTTCTTTAAAAAAAAAAAAAAAAAAAAAAAGAAATGCTTGGTTCTTCGTTACTACTTTTCCTTAAACATATAATAACATGGGTTTATAGTTTATCACATACTCATGTTATAACTTGCAATGGTCTTTTATTCTATGTTTTAAGCCCACAGGGAACATAGGAGACATAAAAATAATTGCGTTCTAACTTATTTCAGTTGGAAGACATGCTTCTTTACTAACCTGGGGTTTTGTTTGTTTGTTTGTTTGTATTTTTGTACCACGAATTGCATCAGGGTGCTTAACCACTGAGCCATATCCCTGCCATTTTATCTTTTATTTTCAGACAGAGTCTTGCTAAGTTGCTTAGGGCCTTGCTGAGATGCTGAGGCTGGCTTTGAACTTGTGATCCTCCTGCTTCAGACTCTCAAGTCACTGGGATTATAAGCATGTGCCACCACGCCCAACTACTAACTTTCTAATAAAATCCTTCTTGTGTAAGGTTTCATTTTGGTTCCCTCCACGTCTGAAAATCCACACCTTCAACAATCTACGTCAAGTACTTATTGGACTACAGTCAGTTCCTTTGCTGATACTGACTGGCTCGCAATTGGCTTCTAGGGCAGTTTAGCCACATTTTCAATTCATACCATGTTTTGTTTTGTTACTGAGTTGGGTTAATTTAGGTTGTTTGGGCAGTACTGGGGATTGAGCTCAGGGCCTCATGCATGTGAAGCAAGCACTCTACCACTGAGCTACCTCCCCAGCCCTCACAACACATTTTGACATTAAAGAAAAACCTCCCTATATCCGATGTGTGTACATATGCTGATGTCAAACCTAACCCAGTCGATTTCACTTTCCATTCATGAAAGGAAACAGTAGACCCAGCATGAAGAAGTGTGTGTGACAGATGTTCCTGACATGAACCTGGTGAGCATTATGATTTTTCTGCTTCAGACAGCGGAGGTGGCCCTCGCCAATCTGAAGAACAAATATGAGAATGAAAAGGCAATGGTGACAGAAACGATGACAAAACTGAGGAACGAACTGAAGGCTCTGAAAGAAGATGCCGCGACCTTCTCATCCCTGAGAGCAATGTTTGCAACAAGGTAACCAGGTTTTCTTCCTAAAATTGGGTGTGGTCTCTGGGAGAAAGACTCACAAGTGGGCCTTAGTGCATCTTGAAGGTATTGGGTGTGTGGTCCAGGACAGGAAAACAGGATTCCACCCCCACAAATGCAAAGCAAAATCTTATGTGCTTATTTCCAGAGCCCTCTACTGGACACCCTACATCAAGCAATTCTATTACATAAAAATACTATTTCGTCATTGGGGAGGCTGAGGCAGGAGGATAGCTTGAGCCAGTAGCTCAAGACCAGCTTGGGGAATACAGCAAGATGATGTCTTGGAAGAAAAAAAAAGTTAATTAGTAAACTTTCTAGAGCTTATATGCCCCAAACTAGATATTAGGCAGGGATCCAGGAGTGCTGGGGAAAGAACCCAGGGCCTCACACATGGTAGGTAAGGGCACTACAACTAAGCTACAGCCCCAGCGAAAAAAATAGATTTTTTTAAAAGTGTCCAATAAAGGGAAAAAAATACTTCTTAAAATTACTAAATATTATCATCGCTGAAATATGTGATGTGACTAAAGCACATAAAAGTGCATAAAGGTGCTTACCATTAGTATTATGTGAGAAGAGGCATTCATAACGAAGATTAACATTCATCATATCAGCCAATTACTTAGACTTTAATACACTATGAATTAAATTCTACTTACGTTATTTCTAAAATGCAATTGTGTGTATCACTGAGTTTTCCACCTTGCCCAACACAAATATTTGTACCTACACACACACACACATATACCAGTTTTTTTATGATGAAATGCAATTGTTTTTAAATTTGCAGTGATTAAGTTAGTATTGGGTGGGTTGGAGCAGTGGCTCGGCAGTTACAGTTCTTGCGTAGCATGTGCGAGTACACGAGTTCAAACCTCAGCACCATGTACACAACTAAGTGTCAGAGCAATGAAGGTCATATGAAAAACTCAATAAAAATTGATTCTCTCTCTTGCTCGCTCTCTCTCTCTCTCTCTGTGTCTTTCTCTCTTTATTTAAAAAAAAAAAAAGAATGTATTGGGGGCTGGAGCAGTGGCTCAGCGGTTCAAGTGCTCGCCTGGCGTGCACAAAGACCCGGGTTCAAACCCTAGCACCACAAACACAGCTACTTGTCCGAGAAGCAAAGGCCAGATGAAAAAATGAATAAAATTGATTCTCTCTTTCTCTCTCTCTTTCTCTCTCACTCTCTCTTTAAAAAAAGAAAGAAAGAGAATGTATTGGAGGGCTTTAGCGGTGGCACAGTGGTTGGAGTGCTTGCCTGTCATGCATGAGGACTCAGTTTGAACCCCAGCACCATAAACACAACTAAGTGTCAGAAAAACAAAGGCCAGATTAAAAAATAAAGCTGATTCATTCTTTCTTCTCTCTCTCTCTTTAAAAAAAAAAAATGTAGTAGACTGGGAACTGGAGAGGTGCCTCAGTGGTAGAGCACTTGCCTGGCTTGCCCAAAGATCCAGGTTTGAACCCCAACACCATATATACAACTAAGTGTCAGAAAAACAAAAAATAGATGAAAAAATAAACAAAAATTGATTCTCTCTCTCTCTCTCTAAAAAAGTAAAGAATGTATTGGGCTAGAGTCTCAGGTGAAGGATTGTATATTTTCTCTCAAATATGGAAGTTAGAGAGGAAAAAAGAAAAGAAAGGTCATGGGGGAGCTCATGAAAATTAAAGGGAAATCAGTAGAATAGAAGAAAGGGACCAGGGGAGGAAAAGAGGAAATACTGGGGAATGATCTTGGCCAAGTTATTTGTTTTATTGCGTGCATGTACAAATATGTTAGAAGAAATCCCACTATTATGTACAACTACAATGCAACAATTATATACCTATTATATATATATATATATATATATATATATATATACACACACACACACACATATATACTATACATATACATATACATATATATGTATAGTATATATATTGAACTGGGGACTGGGATTTGGCTCTGAGGTACAGCGCATGCCCAAGTCCTGGGATTCCATCCTCAGTACTACCCAAAAAAAAAAAAAATCTGGAGATTCTCAATGTACTGTTGAAATACCTTTTTGGTTACCAAAAAGCAGTACCCTCCCCTGCTACCCCCAGAGGGAAGAGAAAGCACTAATTATATATCTTCTGTGGTAGAAATTTGGTGCAAAATTCACAAAGCATAACTTTGGCTTTATTTGCAGACTCAGTAAATGATTTACATGAAGCTGATGTAAGTATAAAAAAAATCTTAGGCTTTACAGGAATCCCCAGTATCTGTGCAGCTTTCTTTATAACTTGGGAGAGAAGAGGCTCAAGGCCATGTGTGACTGAATCTCTTGGAAATGGCAAGAGAAGGCTAAGCACGTGAGGGACCACTAGGGTGGAAAGGACCTGTAGGGAACTGGCTTCTGGGGCTCAGAGCACAGTGACATTTGGAAAGTGGAGTATGGGGAGCAGGATAGAGAATGGGGATGGTCCCTCTCCAGTGAATACAATCAGGATTATATCTAAAATCAAGAGAAAGAAATAAAAAACATTTTAAAGGGACATTTGAAGTCTCCATGTATGAGTGAATGACCTGTATCCCCAATTAACACATTTTCACAGACATTTGTATTGTTTTTTGCTGTTGTTATTTTTCATATACAGTAACTCTCTAACACTGTATGTTTAAAATACTATTATCTGGCTGGTGAAGATTAATCCAGGATCTTGAAATTCACTTTGTATTTTACTAAGCGCTGAGTTTTAATATGATCTACATATCCGCCCTGTACTTTTTGACATTCAAGGTTAATAAGAATGGCACCCACCCCCCTGGATTTCATATTCTTTCACCATAGAGCTTGTTTTCTTCTTTGAAATACCCCAGGCTTGTGCTGATTTCAAAGTGTGTACGATGTGTCTTGGATAACTCCGAGAGGTCGTTAAACAGCTGCTGGTGCGTGCAGTCATTGTTATTAATGTATTTGTGAGTAAATAAACTCAATAACACCTTGGATTGAGCTTTTCTCCATGCTGTTTCTTCCTTCCAAGTGCACATGGATGGGCTCGTTTCCCCTTTAGTGGGAAAATAGATCACTGAGCTGATCTTCGTGCTTCAGGACAGTTATGAAGCTGGAATGAGGATGTTCCTGACCACTGGCTGCATCTCCATCAAACCCTGTGCAAATCTTAGTTTTCTTTGACAACTTGTTGCTTTCTTATCTGGTAGCGGAATCGATGAAAACACCATTTTCTAACTGAGGCAAATCAGCCATAGTGAAAACAGTGTTAGCTACTATCTGTACTCAGAAGAAAACCTAAAATAGAGCTAAAGAAGCAAATATTTTCTTTATTAACATCATTGTTTTTTCGGATACCATAGGCATAACCTGTAAGGAACTTGTCACATTCCTGCAAAAAAGACTAAAGTTATACAGTAGAAAGAGCCATTGTAACACCCCTAAGGTACTTTGGACATCATGTGAAAGTGAATGTTACTACCATAAAGCAGCCCCCAAAAGAACTCTGTCCCTGGGATTCATGAGGCCTATTCAGAGTGCTTCCATATGTACCCCATTGTGTAGATTATTGAACACGCTCTGTTGCTTCCAGTTTTCTGTTATCATAGTTTATCGTCATTCCATTGGTAGGAGGACCAGTCACATTCATTCCAGTAGCCCCCCCCTTTTCTGTGGGGATATATTCCAAGACCCTCAGTAAAGAGGCCTGAAATGACTGATAATGCTAAACTCTATGTATACTGTTATTTTTCTATATCTGTTGTAAAGTTTAAATTATAAATTAGGTATAATAGGTGATTAACAATAAAATAGAACAGTGTGCTGTAATAAAATTTATGTGCAATGTTTTTCCCATACATGCATACGTATGATAAAGTTTAAGTTATAAAACAGGCACAGTAAGAGATTCGCAATAACAAATACAATAATAAAACAATTTAACAGTATAATGTATAAAATCATGAAAATGAAAAACTCTCTTGAGCCAGGCACGGTAGCACTTGCCTGTAATCACAGTGACTCTGGAGGCTGGGGAAGGAGAATCTGAAGTTTGAGGCAAGACCCTGTCTCAAAATAAAAAAGGACTGGGGATGTGGTTCAGTGGTAAAGTACCCAGGGTTCAATCCCCAGTACCACAAATAAAAATAAAATAATTAAAAAAGAAAAACTCTTTAAAATTGAAATAAGTAACACTTTTGGACAACAGATGACTTCAAGTAACAAACTGTGGGGGAGAGAAGTCTTGGATAAGGGGGGAGTATCACTTTTCAACTTGAGTTCCAGTTCAGTTTCACCAAGAGGTCCCCCAACCATGTTTCCATTTGGGTTCCAGATGTGATGAATATGTCACACAGTTGGATGAGATGCAGAGACAGTTAGCAGCCGCAGAGGATGAGAAGAAGACTCTAAACACTTTGTTACGAATGGCTATCCAGCAAAAACTCGCCCTGACCCAGCGGCTGGAGGACTTAGAGTTTGACCATGAGCAGTCCCGACGCAGCAAAGGCAAACTTGGAAAGAGCAAGATCGGCAGCCCTAAAGTAAGTGGGGAGGCGTCAGTCACCGTGCCCACCATAGACACTTACCTCCTGCATAGTCAGGGCCCACAGATACCCACCATTCGGGTCAGCAGTGGCACTCAGAGGAAAAGGTATGCATGCAGCGATCTTCATAGTATGGTGCAGTGGCCAGATTTTAGTTAACTGCAAAAATTAATGTGCTCTTGTTGTGGTGGCTGGAAGAGGGAGAGGAGAAGAAAAAATGGGAGCTGTTGTAGATGGGCCTTGCGAATGTTGGCTTTCCCAGATCAAAACCTTGTGACAATTGTGTTACTATATTCCTTTCTGCCTCCCATCTCCACCTCTTTGACCGTAATTTTCAAAGTGTCTGTTAATTTTTTTGCTGTTCTTTGTATACATATATGCTTCTCCCTTACCTCCAACCTGAACGTTGGTAAAGGTGGATATTAAGATGAAGCTGTGTTCTACCTGGGTTATAATTTTAAATCATTGTACTTCTGGAAATGGTGCTATTTACCAGCTTCTCTTTAATGGGGCAAAGGTTGAATATGTTCTCATAAGGGAACTTTTGTCCCTATGACCAAAGCTGATAAATGAAAGGGCATGTCTATATTTAGGTAAAATGGCATGGAACACATTTAGTCCTTTTCTTTAGAAGCAAGTTTTTGTGCTTTTTCAGTTGGCATGTGAATATTGCTCAGAGAAACCACTTGTAAAGTTTTCAGTGACCTGATTTTGTGACTTTTTTCCCTACATCCTGGCTATTGAGTTGCTTACTATGTGTTTTTTGTTAATATAATCAAAACTTTTTATTTTATGGGCTTTCTTTTAAGAATCAAATACTACATATAATTTCTATTTGAGCTTCAAACTGACTAACTATAATAAATCTCTTTTCCAGTATCCAAAACAGTTTCCAAATGGGGTTGTGTCCTGATGTGAAAACTAAAAAATTAGCAAAAATCTTGATTTACCTATTAAAACAATTTAATGCCAATATAAATAATGTTGTCACTGGTGAGGCATTGAAAGGTAATTAAAGTAAAACTTTTTTGTTTCCTATATGTATTTTTCTTGGATCTCCTGCAAGACAATTTTCACCTTCCCTTTGTGATCAGAGCCGTCCCAGGACTTCAGGGGCTACCTACCTACAGAATTTATTAAGAGTTCCCCCTGATCCCACCTCCACAGAATCATTTCTTCTGAAGGGCCCCCCTTCCATGAGTGAATTCATCCAAGGGCACCGGCTCAGCAAGGAAAAAAGGTTAACCGTGGCTCCACCAGGTAAACATTTTTTCCTTGGGTGCATGTGATGCAATGTCTACTTGAGTGACAGCGCTCCCCTTCCTTCCAGGCACTCACGCTCACCCATCCAGAGTCTAACTCTGCTGACTTTGATGATGTGTGAATGCCCACCGGTAAAGACTCCTCTCCCCGTAGCTTCCTGGCACCTCCTTGACCACAGCCAGACATTATTCCTGAGAAGTCTCCAGGGGCTTCCTTCCAACAGCCACAGATGGAAAATGAGAGCTGGAAGGAACGGGAGAGGGAAAGGGAACTTAGCAACAGGTGCACTGCAGGCACACTCCTGCATCCTGTCTGCAGTTTGGTAGCTCATGGCAATTCCATCTTGGTCAGATGTTGTGTTTCGCTCTTACCTTGTTTAACGTAAATTCAGTAGAGAGCCATATTCATGACACGCCTTTTGGAATAATTCTTTTTGTAGTGACTCAGAAAGTCTCCTCAGTCATTGTAAGAAAATTGAAGTGAACTCCTTGAAGGCTTTGCTCCTCAGGGACATTTAGGTATTAGTATAAGGTACTTTGGGAGCTCTTGATTTATGCTGACCAGTATGCTCACAGTGTACTTTAGCTTCACTATTTCTCTTTCCTTTTTATTTTTAACCTTTCCTTTGAAAAGGCCTAAATCAAAAGCATGATTTATGGCAAATAAAGAAAATATGACCTCTGGCAAATAAAAATCATCCTTTTGCAAAACCCCTGCATGTTAAGTAAAGGTCCTAGATGGCAAACAGGAAGCCCATGAAACAAAATAAGCCCCAGGGCAGCTATTATTTATCTATTGCTATGAAAAATTCAAACAAATTTAAGTTAGTTGTCAGCGGTTAGAACCTCGGGGATTTCACATGAACCCTGTTATTTCGGGCCTTTTTCAAACAACTCTGGATATCTGGCAGCCCTTGGTCTGCATTTGTGCGTGTCAGCAACCTGCTGGAACTCAGTCGTGGCCTCTGCTGTTAGGACAAGCCTGGCTCTTTGCCACACCACTCCTTATTACCTACACGTAGCCTGCTGTACCTTTTCTGTTACCTTCTGGTCTCTACTGCAGCCTTTGAGTTTGCCACCTTTGTGAGAGTTCTGTTTGTCTGTCTGTTTCAATTAATTTCAGTTTGACTTCTTACCTAATTCATTTCAATTTTACCTTAATTCCTTTTTGGAAACCTCAACCTTTGAATCTCTAGTATTTTTCTTATCTGATTCGTTAAATCAGCCTACAGATTGGTATTAAAAGATGTGTTATAATAATTCATACCACAGATTCTGCATTCTAAGAATGTTTGAGGAAATCAGTAATGATAGTGAATTGTAATGACGTAAGAGCCCAAATGCACATATACACACACGAAAGGAATCCTTCTGCTGAGTACTTCTACTTTCATAACTCACTTTGTATTTTTTAGACCCCCTCAGAAGGAACCTTGAAGTATTCTATGAACTATCAAAGTGGTAATGATAACCAGGGCCCCTAACTTGGGTAAAACCCATAAAAGTCTTCATTTTAGTATTCCAAATGGATTTAGTAGCACTGTCTACCAGAACTTACACTAAATGGTATGATCAATAAATAATCTGTGTTGCATTTAAACTTAAAAGATGGCATAGCAATAAGATTTAAAGTTAATAAATTTTAACAATAGCTGTTTTCATTTTTGGTCCTTGTGTATGTGAATATATATTTTACATCATTTTCATTACATTGTGGAAGTCATTACTATTATATCATAAGCTTTTCCATGTTGCTACTTGGTCATTGTTACTTTTAAGATTATTGTATCTTAAATTTTATTTCAGATGTTGTTATTGCATTAGTCATTCCATCCCCTCTGGTTCCACTAGGATTGTTTTCCATTATATGGTTTAGTATTAAATGGTGCCGGGAATTGCCTCATGCATTCAATTACTTAGGTATTTGATCTTTTCTCAAGAGTGAAATCATGGGTTAGAAATTGAACCTACTTATAACTTTTGCTCCATTTTGATGTTGCTGTCAAAAAGGGCATACCAGAGTGCTAACTGTCCCATGAAGCATTTTCTCCATTTGCAAAACCTAAATCTTTATGCTACTTTACACAACCAGTAAATATCTTTAGCTCTAAGACTACTTAGCCTACATGAATTTATCTATGTACCATTATTTTTCTTAAATTCTTTAGTTTCAAGTAACCAGAAAATTTCATTGACCTTAGAAATGATTATTATCTATAAGATTAGAGCTATAAATAATAAGGACTTCAGAATCATCACCAGACCAGAAAATCACTATAATGATGACTTAGCATATTAGTAAACTTTATATTTCTAAACATTTATTTGAAGTTAAACTAATAAAAGGTGAAAAGAAATAAGACTGTAATATTCTGCAGAGCTTTTGATGATAGATCATTGAGTCAATCAAGTTAATTCTTAACAAATTCTTGTTAAATCAACCCGAAAATATTTTCTAAAAGATCTGGATTAAATTAATTACTGTAGAAATTGACTACTCACACACACCAAACAAACTGTAGCTCCTAAAAATACCTGTATTATTGATAACATATATTACTTTTCCTAGGCAAACTGTAGTGGGTAAAACATATTAAACATAGTTTAGGATGCTTTTACTATATAAAGTGTTTTTGTTATGTTGAAAAAGGCGAAATTTGTCATATTTATAATCAGTTCTTTGTTCTATGCAAGCAGTGTTTTAAGTAATAGTAGATTTTGAGATTTTTTTATTCATAAGTTTAATATAAATTATTGATTATTATAAAATTTGCTGGCTGGTAACAATATATATTAACTATTTTTCACATATAATTCCCTGTTGATGTAACAGAATGCTCTTGTTAAACATTGTTTTCTAAAATACATGTTTAATATATATTTTTAGGCAATTTAAATTATTTTAACGAGCAGATATGTCAGCATTATTTTTCTATTGAGGACCATTGAAGTAATTATATCAATGAATTAGTTATATTAGTTTAGTTTGTTTTTTTTTTGAACATGGAATATAAAATGTTTTTACCATTTATAAGACATGCTTGTAAATAGATTTCATTTCTATGAGATGATCAGTAGAAAACCCCATCCTCTTTAAGGCACAATTTCTCAATTCTGGACAGTCTACACTAGGGTAGAACACTGATTGACAGTATTGATTGACAACATTAGTTTTGTACTAGTTGTTGATTTGGTACATTAATACAGCCTTTTTCGGGGAAATTTTGGCCCCTGCCTCTGATTTGAGTTTCCGGTCGTGACTGTTGACGTTTTGTTCTTGATATTATCCTTGTCCTGGACGCAAACTTCTGTGTCCTCCTACTCGTTAGTTTTTACAGTCTCAATTACCAGCTCATCTGATAAGTGCCTTCCTGTGTTGATGAACTTGAACCAAAAGGGACCTTGTCATTAAGAAATTTAGAATCAGGCAGCAGACTGTATATCTTTGTAAACTCATTGTTATATTGTAGCCAACATTTTATCTTGATGGCATAACTGCTTAGACTTATAATAATAACAGCATAATAATGATCATAACAACAGTAGTATCATGTTACCATTTAATCATTAATTAAAAGCAGTCTATCAATATGTAAAAGGAATCCATGTAATTCATAGGCAACAGATGTTATTTCTGTAATGAAGATCTGATTGCAGCATTCATGTAAGATGAATAAGAAATTTCAAACTTGAAAAAGCAACTTTGACATTTTCTTGAAGTACTATCCTGAATAATTTACTCTACATCATTACTGAACTAGTATAAGATAATTGCATTGTTTTGATATTTGATATTTTTCAATAATATTTTAGATTTTGCTGATTTTCAAAGCAGCTCAGAGAAATGTGTTAACCTTAGATACATAATCACCCTTTTAGATCTGTAGTCAAGCCAGGCATGGTGGTGCATGCCTGTAATCCCAGTGATTCAGAAGGCTGAGACAAGATGAACCCAGGTTTGAGATCAGCCTGGGCAACTTAGTGAGACTCTGTTTAAAAAAGAAAAAAATTAAAAAGGGCTGGGAATGCAACTCAGTGATAAAGCATCCCTGGGTTCAATTCCTAGTACTGAAAAAAAGAAAAATCTGTAGTTAGCAAATTATTCACAAACATGTTCATGGTAAAAATTGCTTTTACATTTCATTAACATTCAAATAAGTAAACGGTTTTCTGTTTGTTGTATTGCAAAGTCTGTTCTTAGGCTTGTACCAAAACCACATTTCTTTCATTAAACCATTTGCTCATTTGTTCATTCATTTATTATTCATCAAAATTTAGCAAAATTTATTGGGCACCTACTTTATGTCAGGCACTTTTCTTGACTCTTGATATACAGTGATATTCAAATGAAGCACAACCCTGTTCTGCAGGAAACTCATAGCTTGGTAGGGGATGTAGGCAGGCAAATATATAATGAAGTTAATAGATGTTCCTGGAATAAATGACAAGATGCAAATGCCAACTGTGAATGCTGACTAGACCTTGATAGGCAGAAGGTAGAGGTGCAGGGTGGGTAATGAGAGCTTTCTAGGAAAGGAGGTCAACTTTAGAATCCAGGACAGGACTTGAAGAGATGGAGAATGAGACTGGAAAGTTGGGCAGAGACACGCAATTAGTTAGCACAAGCAGGCTTTACACCATAGGCATACCTAACACTTTTAATAGGATCAGATATTCATTATATAAAACCATACTGCAGCAAGGTGAAGAATGGATTAGGTGGGTAACATCTAAGATAAAGAAGCAGGTACAGAAACTAATGGAACATGCAAATGAGAGAAGGTATTACTGGAACCAAAATAGTGAGAAACATTTGCACATGTGTAAAGTTTTAAAAAGTCCAATTCTGTGTAAAGTTTAGCATGTCCTGTGTGCACAGCCTGCTTTTACCCCCTTTCTCCTTCAGCCTCCCATGTGGAAAGTGCTCAGGGAATGCTATTTTAATTTACTTCCAGAACTAATAATAGGCTTTTTTTTTTTAAATAAAGTATATTTTTCTGTAGAGACTTTCCTATTTATGCGTGTTCCAGGTCTTCATATCATAATCCTTTCTTTTTGTACAGTATTTAATTCTTGAAATAGTAGGCATGAACAGCATTTTGCTGAAATGGGTAATCATGATGGTAGGTGGCCAGGGCTTTGCCAGGATGGAACCCTGGACCTTGAGCATGCTAGGAAAGTCTTTTAGCACTGAGCTACACACCAGTCAGAAACCTGTAATCTTTGAGGCTCATATTTTCTTTCAACACAGTTTCCACAGAGTTTTTCCTTGTGAAGGAAGGCTTAGGTATTGCCTGATGCTAGAACATGTTGTCTTTAGTTAGGGATCTGCTAAAACAAAAATTAATTCAGAAATATTAATTCAGGGATGGGGAAGTAGCCCAGGAATAAAGCACTTATCTAGCATCCATGAGAACCTGCACCATGTACACACACACACACACACACACACACACAGTTAATAACATAAATGATTTTATTTTAAAAATTACCAAACACATGTTGAAAAATACATTTTTCTATCTTGCTCCAATGTAGCATACAATTAGAAATTGGTTCATATTTCCAAATGTTAATGAATCATACATGCTGCAAGAGGGTTAATGATGCTTCCTTTTGCGGTGGAAATATTTTTAAAAGCTTGAAATCTCCTTTTATTTTTTTCAGTATTCAAATGGTAACTTCATTTTTACAGGAGTAGAAATATTTTTTTAAGAACTTGAAATCTCCTTTCATTTTTTTTTCAGTATTCAAGTGGTAATTTCACTCTTACAGGAAATATTATAATATAGAATGACCTTGAATTGCAATGTGCCATGTTTAGGATATTATCTAAGAGATGTGTTTCATTGTGAGATTTCATTCGTCGCTGTTCATGATAACCACCTATTGGAAAACTGAAAAAATAGGAATTTGTGTAATATTTCCAAACTAGATCTACATTGCCTTTGTTTAGATAAATACCAAATGTCCTCATATTTAGCCCAGTGTTTTTCATTTTGATAACTGGTTTTGTAAAGAATTTTTTGGAATTTTAAGATTTCTGTTCTCTTATTTTCCCTTGCAAAGGGTTTAAGCTTTATGTATCCTATACAGCAGTTTTGCTGTTGTGTACAAAAGTGCAAACCTTATGAAGTCTTTCCTGACCCCATCTTCGTAGCTGCTGCCCACTCTTGTGCCACTGCGGACAGCACAGAAGTTAGCATCGTGTTCCTCTGAGAATCGCAAGCTCCTGTGGGCAGGAACCTACTGGTCTTTGAATCGTGGGATCTTGCACAGTACCTGGCACAGATTAGGTCTTCAGTTTGTTAGATAATTGGTCATTGGTCCAAATTTTCTACAGTTTTAGAAAATAAACAGCTTTATTGTGGTTTGTGGTCCACATGTGTAGTTCTCTTGATGTACTGAGTTATTGATAGTGTATTTTAGGGGCCTTGTAGTTGATGCAGTGAAATCTACCTGACGGTTGCATCTGGGCAGTTTCCAAGTGAGTTATTCCTTTCTCTCCTTATTTAAGCCAGCCAGCACATGTGTCATTCTGAAGTTTCTTTATTTTGTTGTTTTAACATATGCACTCCTAAAAATCAAAGCAAAGGTAAGAAAATATCCATTTTAGAGGGGTAATATTTATGACCATGTAGTACAAAGTGCTCTAAAAAGTTATGTATAAATATATAGGCTTCCTTTATTTTTATTTTATTCCTTTTTTATGTTATACTTTTAAAGTATATTTTTTAATATTTACTTAGGTTTCAAAAGAGTATACAATCAAAAGTAGACCTTTGCAGTAACTGTGCCTGCCCAACCTTTTGTATTGTAGAAATACATTGTGTGCCTATGCAAGCAAACGCACATAAATATATACATATATAAGCACAAGTGTGCCTTTTATATATGTATAACAGCAGCATTGGCACATCCACCAACATTATACATGCTGTTTTTTTGACCAAATATATCTTGACCTTCTTTCATATCAACTCATCTTTTTATTTTTAATCAGAAGAAATTGCACAGGGGAAGGAAAATAAGCTTGAATTCTTTAAGAAAACTTAAAATGAGCCAGGCATGGTAGTGCATGCCTATAATCCCAGCAATCCGAGAGGCCAAGGCTGAGGATTGCATGTTTGAGGCAAGCTTAGACAATTTAGCAAGACCTTATCTGAAAATAAAAAATAAAAAGAACTGGGGATGTAGCTTTGTGCTGACGTGCCCCTGGGCTCAATCCTCAGTACCACCAAAAATAAAATAAAACAGGTTGAAATGTTTCCATGTGTAGAAGAGGAACCTCTTTTTGCCCAAATGACAAAATGACAGCTATAAAACTGTTTAACCTTCTAGGCCAGAATTATACAATAGAAATGTAACATTAGCCCCATATGTAATTTTAAATTCTCTAATTGATTAGAAAAAGTAAACAAAAAATAGTGGTCTTAATTTTAATGAGATCTTATTTAAAATACATTCATGGTACTCCCATTTCAACATGAAATCCGTAGAAGCAGGTTTTAATGAGATTTTTTTTAACTCAGTCTTTAAAATTCTTTGTGTATTGTGAACTCACAGTGCATCTCAATTTGGATCAGCTGCGTGAGTAGTACCCAGTATCCACATGTGGCTCGTGGCTAATTTATTGGACAGTGCATTTTTAAACTTTCCCTTTTCACTGTTTTGACCAGATACAACTGCTGTACAGAAATCTAAATTCCAATAACTAACATCTGATTTTTAAAATAAGATTTAAGATGGCACGTACTTTTCCTTTTAAACAGAAATAGTGGTTCTGATATTGTTGCAAATTGCATCTGCTTTCACTCTGATTTACCTTTCTGTTCTTTTAAATAGATATTAAATATTTAATATTAAAATATTAAGTAATATGAAATGTTTGCATATCCTTTTTTATACCTCGCTTTTATTTGTTACCAGAGCTCCTTGAGAGTGTAATAACAATTCCTAGGTATATGCTAACAAAACGCATTCCTTAAATATTTTTAAAACAGTAAAATGACTTAGAGGTTTTTTAAATTGGTTTTTAATTAGTTGTGAAAAGCCCGTATTTCTTATTTTAAGCAGAGAGTGCCTTGTAAGTGTTTAAAATGCATCTGGCCAGTTTTAAGTGGCTGCATTTAATGGTGCCACATGTAGATCAACAATACATTGAACTCTTTCAAGGTGAGTTCCAAATGTTTTCCTTCTTCCCAGAATAAGAAAGAAGATGAAGACAGTACTGAGTAAGCCATTTCATGCTACAGATTGGAGCTGCTCAACAAATAAGGCAGTAATTCATGGCACATCCAGTGACCACAGTTCAGGCAACACGTTTTATTTATTTTGTTTTTATTTTTGTTTTCTATTTCCTCTTCCATCAGGTATTTCTGTCCAGAACTTGGATTTCCTTAAAAGATTACACATTCAAAACCCGAGCATTGTAAGCAAAAATAAACAAAATAAAAGAATGGATAAAAGTTTAAAGCCTAAAGTTATATTAAAATTATGTTAAACTCATGAAAATTGAAATTTTCTTAATTGAATCATTTGGGAAAAAACTGTAATCTTTTTCTAATATATCCATTCAGTAAAAGAAAATGTACATACCTGATATTCTTAATTGTTACATATTCAGAGCAGAAGTGTTGAGGTTGCACTTGTGTCCACCCAAGTTCACCAACATGATGCTGAAGACTGAGGTCTCCAGAAGGTGGCTGTGTCCAGAGGGGTAATGAGGAGAATAGTTGTGTTAAGACACATGGAGAGCCCAGGACATTACCAACAGTAACTCCTGTCCTCTCCCAACCCTGCCCAAATGGCCCTGCTTTCTAAATCACAGAAAAACATGTCAACAGGCAGACAGAAACCCAAAAAGACACTTTCAGAGTTGGTTCCTAGACTGTGCTGTAGACTCACTTAAGTGACCAGTCTCCAACCAATAATAACAAACTAATCCAAATACTCAATGAAGCTGCTGTGCATTTTATCTTACTGCCTTTTTCTTGAGCATATCAATCTTTGCCCCACCATCTGCAGTTACTTACCTATAGCACCTGACCCTTAGTTTCTTTGGTGTCCTTTGTGCCAGGGAGTTGGGTACTACAATGGCCTGCCTTTGTTACTGCTGTCCTATCCCAGAGCCCTCCTTCTTGGGCTCATGGGAAAATGGCTGTTAGTGTTGGTCGAGCGTCTGTGCCATGCCCATACTCTTTAGAACAACATGCTGGCACCCGTCTGTTGTATTCTGTTCACGCTCCCTATAACTACATTTCACCGTATGTCATAAGAAACTTCCAAACTATAAGGGGTTACCTGAAATGTTATATCCAAACTGACCTGGAAAGAATTATCTGCAAAGAATCTGAAAGAGAGAGAGAAAGAGAAAGCCTCAGCAGGTACCCGGGGAAGCCAGTGTCCAGGTCGGCCAGCTGTTTCTCCTGCCCACAGAGTCTCATACATATAAAGGAGAGTTTACACGAAGCAGTCCTGGAGAGGCTCCTCCCATTCCCGAGGCACTCTCATTCGGTGAGTTCAAGTCCACGATTATGTCTGGAGCCCCTTACATAAAACCCATAAATACATTAAAAATCTCAGAACTGTGCAGTTTCTAAGGGATTTTTTCCCCAAGAAAGAGGAACAAGACCTTTATCTATATATAAAACAAACTTTATTGACAATTTAAAGTGCCTGTGTTAATGAACTGAATATACACCGCAGGATAGAGCAGTGTTCCTGAGTTCATGCTTAATTCTTACAGTGTACTAACACTTTGATTTCCTTCTCAAAATAGATAGGATTCATGATCTAAAAATATACCAATATTGTTACACTGGTTATAGAGGCCACCAGTTTAATTCAGAAATGTTTCTTTGGTGCCCTCCACATAGCAGGGACCCAAACTCCTCTGAGGCATTAGAAATCGGGGGAATGGACCTTTCTAGATGCTAAACCTGGCTTCAAGGGTGGTGCCTGAGCTCTGAGCCTGTTGGGCAGGGTCTGAAGGACAGTCTGCGCTCTGCCTGTGATATACGTAGGTGTAATGTTCATTGCAGTGTCTGCACTTGCTACTTTCTGTTCTTTGTTTTTAAATGTTGTACTGAAAGTGTAGCTCCAGCTGGGCATGGTCACACACGCCTGTAACCCCAGCTGCTCAGGAGGCAGGAGGATTGCAAGTTCAAGGCCAGCCTTGGCAACTAAGTGAGATCCTGACTCAAAATAAATAAAAAGGGCCAGACGTGGTGGCGCACACCTGTAATCCCAGTGACACAAGAGGCTGAGGCAGGAGGATTACAAGTTCAAAGCTAGCCTCAGCAATTTAGTGAGGCCCTAAACAACTTAACAAGACTCTGTGTCTACATTTAAAAAAAAAAAAACGCTGGGAATGTGGCTCAGTGGATAAACACCCCTGGGTTCAATCCCTAGTCCATAAATAGATACATAATAGGGCTGGGGATTTAACTCAGTGGCACCATGCCTGTCTATTCATTACCCAGTATGAAAGAAGGAAGGAAAAGAAAATGTAGTTCCATAGCATTTACACCCAGACTGTTACTCCAAGTGACCTGGTTATTAAACTTGTGCAGCTAATCAACCAGAAAAGATTCCTGGTGCACTTTATTCATTAAAGGACAGTGAAGCATTCCTGTCACCCTCGGGGATTCCTTCAGCACAGCTATATGTCTCTCTTCATACACTCATCTCTAGTCATCTGTTGATTTTGTTCAGATTTCTTTGTCCTTTCCCCAAAGTAAATTATGCCTGAAAGGTAGGAGAGAGAAAAGGGAAAGTACAACTCTAAATGGTTGACTTTCTTTGTACCCTTTAAAAAGTATACAGTCATAAAGATGCCGTACAACTATTAAGTCATTGTCCTTCGGGGCTGGAGCGGTGGCTCACTGATTACAGCGCTTGCCTGGCATTCGTGAGTGTGCGAGTTCGAACCCCAGCACCACGTACACAATGATGTCTCAGAGCAATGAAAGCCACATGAAAAACTAAATAAAATTGATTCTTTCTCTTTCTCTCTCTTTTAAAAAAAGTTCATTTTCCTTCAGTTGTCAACTCTCAGCCAAAAATAGTCATCGTATATTCTAAATAGCACAAATTTAAAGTTTTTGTGAAATGTACATGAAAAAGCCTCTTTTGCCTTAGCTTCAGTCATTTCTGGGTCCTGGGGATTTTCTTATTCTTTTTCAGTGTTGGTATTGTTTATGTCACCTCAAGTGTGCACCCCTCCCACCCCGACAAACACGCTCCCCAGGTCTCCTTCTGAGGAACTGCTTCTGGAGCTGGCCTCTCGTTAGTCAACTAATGGTATCAGAGGATGGACTAGATGTGATGGTTACTCTTAAAAATAATTAAAAGAAACTTCTGTAGCTTCAAAAATGAACATGTAAACTTTATAGAAGGATACGTACATCCGTTTTGCCCAATGACAGTCTAGAGCAGGACTGTTATTTTAACTGAACTTATTTTTGGTGGACGGAGAAACATTTGTGTTTTGCTTTGGTTAGAGGGGACATATTTCCCTCATGCTAAGGACTTTTTTGTTCTTCCCTATGCTGATCATCCACCCCCCCTTTTTTTTTTTTTAACTTTTAAACAGCCTTACCACCAAATTCTTCATAGCATGTAAGAGTGTGTCTTAATACAAGTAGCAAATAGTCTCCTATCAGTGTGGAGGATGAGAACTGAAATCAGAAATTTAGAGTAGAAACAGACATTTCTGGTCAAATGGTACCCAGGTCCCTGGCACAGATAACTCAATGAATATGCTGCTTGGTTCATCTGAAATCCCTGTTTCTGGCTGTCTAGGCACTCCTTGTTTTTCTGAACTCTGTTCATAGGATCCTTTTAAACCCAGTATAGCATTTTACTCTGAGTAGGTATTTATGGAATGAGCCATTATGTAATGCATTAGAATCAGTTAAACAAACATTTTTTTCTCTTTTTATGCACTACTTGACATCAAAAGCAAAAAGAGGTAAGTTGGCTATAAACATGTAGGTGAACCTTGTTTTCCTTCATAGATTTAATCATGCATAGATTTATTCAATTAAATTTCTATAAAGCAAATACTTTTGCATTAGGAAGCTTGTAATTGTAAATCCTTTTTTTTTCTTTGAAAAATGTATGAGCACTTTATGTAAACTTGGATTTTAAAAATATCTACTATTTAAACATATTTTTCTTTCTTTTAAGTTGTACTTATGGTTTAATTCACTTGTGAAAACACAGGGCATTTTCATTTTCAAACAGTTTAGATTTGGGGTTTCTGAATTGTCCCCCTCCCCCCCGCCAAATGTGGATTACATGTGATAAGTGTTTCTTTTCTTAAAAGGGGAAAGAAAAAAAGTCAAGAAACAACTGACATTGATGAAAGTCTATAATTTTCAGATCCATCAATTTACAGAAGAAGATGCCCTGAGCTCTCAGAACATATTCTAGTGTGATTGCTTTTCAATGATTTTTTTTAAATGAAGAAAATATTAAATAAGAAAATCAAACACATTTCATTGAGTGGTGTCTCATATATTTTTTCTTGTCTAGGGTCTAATTATACAAGTTATCTTTTTAGTGGGTTCTTGGTTGTGGCTTCTTTAACTTATTTCTCCTTCATGTCTTTCATGATGAATTAATTCTGACATTTCAGAGGAGAAGCTGGTCTTCATTTGATACAGGCTATTATTGACTTACCAAGAACAGACCACCACGCCTCCTTGAGTTAGCCATGTGCTGGCTGCCATTGCTCTTGAGAAGGTCATTGCTAAACAAAGGCTGTTTTAAATGATGTTTAATTGGTGTAAGAATCTAGCAACAGAAGGTACTTTTCCCTCTTAGTGCCACTGTACTCAGTTCCTCCCTCCAACTTCAACCTCCCTGTCTCTCCTGCCATGGGCTATTGATGACGCACATGCTTGTGGCTTAATTGTAAGTCATTCAGAAGCACAAAGGTGACTAGACTGCAGGGCATTTTCCTATTTCTGTTCTGCAACATTTGAAATAAAAGATTTTTCTATAAACATTGATATGCTTTATGAGCCAGTCATGCAGTATTCATTAAGACAGCAAATGGAAAAGTTGGGTGAAAGATTTTGTCTGTATAATCACTGAAAAAAATCTAAAAAATGCTCCCTGTCTTCTTAGCAAGTCATGCTCTGATTCTGTGTCGCTGAAGACAATTTTAATGCTTGTCATCAAAATGTGATGAAATAGATGCAGTTGTCACTTATGGGAGGTAGAGCCAGATGCTTTTCAAGAATTGCCACCAGGTCTTATTTTTGCATGATCTATATTAAGAAAAATTATATGTGTTTCAACAATTCTCTGAAGGTTATTAATGAATAACAATTATTTCTGACTATCAAGGGTATAAACATAGAATGGAATTTGCTGTTTAACACTGATGTAAAGAGAAGTCTAAAGGATATGGAGATATAAATTAGCAGATTATATTCCCTAGAAGTTGGAAATTATGCTGTTGTCTTATCCATGGGTTCTTTCAGAGAAACTAATGTGTTAATAGAACATGTGATATGTTTGCCAAAAAGGGATGAGATGGCCAACTCTATGTGTTTGATTATCAAATGTCAAAGGTTGTTCACAACTATCCATTTTTATTGCTATCAATGTACCATTGAAGTTACCATTAGATTTTTAAAAGAAGTTTCAACTTTCCTAACTGCTGTTAGTATTTGTGTAAGTCTTTCTATCTCATGTTCTTTTTTTCTTTATAATGTACCTATCTCAATTTTTTCTCATTTTTTCCTAAATTCTCTATAGGTCTGTCTTTTGGTTTATGTGTTTAGGCCTCCATAGGACTATTTAAAGTTCAAGCTGTTACTACAGGGAGAATGTTCTTGCTGCTATTTTCCATTATCTTTTCTGTTAATTCATTAACATTATTAATCATTTTGTAGATTTAGTGAGGAATAATTCAGCATTAATGTTATTTGACACATCTTGAATAATGACAATTTGAATATTATCTTCAGTTATTTATGCATCAAAGCCTTATACTATAATGTCTCCGATTATCAGAAAAGAAAAAAAATTATCACTACACTAACTTTAAAAACTGGCCAGGTATGGTGGTACATGCCTATGATCCCTGCTATTCAGGGGGTTAGGGAGGGAGGATAGCAAACTCAAGGATAGCCTGGGCACCTTAGTGACACTCCATCTCAAAATAAAATAAAAGGGCTGGGGATGTAGCTTAGTGGTGATAGAGCACCCCTGACGTCAATCCCCAGTAGGAAAACAAAAGTCTTTATCAGATGGTACTTCCTCTTTCTTATGCCTTTTGTTTGAAAGATGTTGTCTTCACAAAAATATCTGAGTTGATCTCTCAAACATTGGTAAAGTCCTAATACCGAAGCAAATCCAAGGATCCTAAAGGCATGTGGAGTCCCTACATAAGCAGGTATTTGGAGCCACATTGAAATTCTCTAAGCAAACTACTGTGGAGCCGCTAAGAATTACTACAGATGCTGCCTGCCTTCAAGGCACCGAGACTTCAGACACACTGTAAGGAAAGCAGCGGTCAAAAATTGGGCAAGAAATGCTGAAGGAGATGAGATCAGGCTGAAGGAATTGAGAGGAAGCAGAGATTTGCTGCTGGGGTGGTCAGGAATACACATTGAAACTGGAATAGTCTGAGAGACCAGGACCGTTTCAGATGGATATAACCATTGAACAAACAGCTATGGAAATGAATCCATTATAGGGCCTGTTTGGGCCCTTCTTGATTGATTGTTGGTTAATAGCTTTGTTTCTTGAAGCAGAAAACAAGGAGTCGTGACTCCTCCCATTCCCTTGTCTCTTGTCTCATCAGTAGACTGCGCGCTTTCACAAACATCTCTCCCTGGTCTCCTTGCGACCTCTGCAAGACTGATATCTCATGCTCCCTTTTATCATATAAGTGAGACTTAAAAACTGAGGCTTGAAATGTTTAAGGCACTTCTTTAGTATTGCTCAGCTTCTGCCTGGTAGAGCAGTGGTCCAAACATGTAGGGTCTCCCTGAGGGACCCTTAACCTCCTGCTGAAATGGAGATTTGAGGAGACAGAAGGCAGAATAAAGACAAACAATGAACACCATAGGAAGTTATTGCAGAGGCTTCCTTGGCGAGTGGGGGAAGGTCTGTGGTTTGCCTGTTGTCCATAACTGCGATCTTCTCATAAAACCCTCATTTCCGACCTGAGTGTAGCTGTAGGTTATTACTCACCGAGTATGGAGAGCCCTTTGGGCTGTTATCCATAAACACAGAATTCCCAGATTTGGGAGACTTGTTTGCAATTACACAATTTTTCTATCTCCATCTCAGCCAATAAGATGTGGAAATCTATATTTTCTACTAATGTAATTACAAATTGTCAAGCATAATTCTCAAATTTCACATTCCGTCATCGGTTTAGTTCCTCCAATACCACTGATTTGGAAATTTTCTCCTTTCTTCTCTAACATGCTTGTTGCTGAGAAGAAAATC
Source organism: Aplodontia rufa (assembly GCA_004027875.1). Taxonomy (NCBI): domain Eukaryota; kingdom Metazoa; phylum Chordata; class Mammalia; order Rodentia; family Aplodontiidae; genus Aplodontia; species Aplodontia rufa. The sequence continues at coordinate 71,221 of PVKS010004529.1, forward strand.
TGCTGAAATTCGAGTGCAGATTTTCATTCATACTTTGCACTTCCAGCCTTGCTTTCAGTTTTCTTCTGTTTATTTCAATCCCTGGAGAGCTTTGAGTCCAGAAGAATTTGAGAGAACTGTGGTTATTTGGGTTTATTTGTACTGGAGAAGCACTCCTGGCAGAGTTAGCAGAAGTACTTCGGAGCAAGTCTCAAAGGCCCTGTTTCAGTTTGCTCAGGCTGCTGTTACAAATTACCACTTAGACGACAAACAAATCTATTTTTTCACAATTCTGGAAGTTTGAAGTTCAAGATGAAGGTGCCAGCCGGTTAGGTTTCTTCTGAAGCCTCTCCCCTAGGCTTGCAGACAGCTGCCTTCCTGCTGCACCCCATGTGCTCTTCCTGTGCACCCCTTGTGTCTCCATAATCTCCTCTTCACACAAGGACGGGAGTCAGATTGAATTAGGGCCAACTGTAACAGTGTCATTTTAATTTAAATCAACCTGCTAATGGCCAAATTTATCTCTCTGGGTTTTTATAAGGATTGAAGAACCATTGCAAGCAAGTGCTTGGCCATGTGCATATTCATATGTATATGAGTATATATGAATATGCACATATATACACGTGTGTGCATGTTTGTATACACATGTATAGATCACTTTATAAATACTACGTTACCATCATTTCTCATCCTTCCCTCTTCCTTCTACTCTCCTGCCTGTTCTTCCTTTTTTTTTAGAGAGAGAGAGAGGGACTGAGAAAGAGAGAGAGAATCAGGTTTTTTTTTAGTTTTTCATGTAGCTTTTGTTGCTCTGAGACTTTGTTGCATATGTGATGCTGGGGTTTGAACTTGCATACTCATGCATGCCAGGCAAGCTCCGTAACCGCTGAGCACCGCTCCAGCCCCCATTCTTCCTTTTTCTGTCATTACCAAAATCCATGTCCAGACTTGCAGAAAGAAGATGAATATCCTCTTCTCTCCCATCAGGACATGAAAGAGAACACCTCTATGCTTTGATCATTAACCATGCAGTGCTGATTTTACGACAGTTCTTAACTCTGTCAATTTCCTATCTAGTATCTTTCATAACTAAATATTCCTGCTTTTCTACTTACTGTTAGTCATCTGTGAGGGGTCTTTAATGAATATTGACTATTTACTCCAAGTACATAAGATTTTTGGTCCAAAGTGTTATCTATTTAGATAATAACAGCTGTGTCATATTCTATGACAGCAGTTGTCCAAGGAGGTTTATTAAACTTTTTTGAAACAGTACACCAAGTTAACAAAGCCTATGACTGAGTTCCTCACCAAGAAGCATGTGTGCACTTTGTACCATGAACTTGCATTTCCCCTGTCTGTTTTTGAGAATATAAATATGAGCTGTCATTTTTTAAACAAGAGGAAAGCACACATTCCTTTCCTTTTAAATTTTCTTATTGAGGGAAGGATATTTAAAACGACATGGACGGGGCTGAAGCAATGGCTCAGCGGTTATAATGCTTGCCTGGCATGTGCAAGGACCTGGGTTCAAACCCCAGCACCACATACACAACCAAGACCCAGATGAAAAAAATAAAGTTGATTTTCTCTTTTTTCTCTCTCTCTTCCTCTCTCCCTCTCTCTCTCAAAAAAAAAAAAAAAAAAGTCATGAAGTCATGGGCATATGAAAGAGAGAGAAAGAGATGCCCAAGGAGAAAGATTATAGTAGAAAGAGGATAAATATCTAGGTGCATCAGGAGAGTAGATGTGGAAATATGGTTCTTATACAGTGAAAAAGTATGAAATTTCTCTAAACTATACACCAATGAACTTGATCCTGGGCATGTTTCTAGAAATGGATGGGTTTCATAGGCTCAGTATATAATGGGGATTGCTAAATACCAGCAAGAGTTCATCAAGAATGACTTCTGGGGATTCAGAGTGAAGCTCAGTGGTAGAAAACTTGCCTTGCATACGCTAGGCCCTGGGTTCAGTACCCAGCACAGAGGGAAGGAAGCAAGGGAGGGAGATAGGAGGGAGGGAGAGAGGGAAGACAGTCAGTCAGTCAGCCCTCTGTCATAAGATCCAGGAAAGTAGAACATAATATATCGAAACCTTGGCAAATACCCAACTAAATATTTTAAAATATTCTTGAGGCTAATAGAGAAATAAATTATTGATGATAATATAATGTTTTGATCCATAACTGGCTGAATGACAGGTACAAAGGGTCCAAACTCATAGATATTTATGCAATAGGGTCTCTGTTAGCCAGGCGCTATTATAAGTTGCCAATCTTAGATTAAAAATATCAAAATTGTGATTAGCACACTTTCTGATTTTTGGGAGAAAAACAAAATGGGAGAGGAAGCAGATATGCTAGATGATAGGATCCAAAAGTATTGAGTAGGAAGAGGCAAAAAGTATTAGGTAAACACAAAAAGTTAAAAGTGATAAACTGGAAAAAAAAAAGTAATAAACTGTTACTTTGGAATTCCACACACCATGTGTGTAGGATGGATGGCGGATAACTTGATAGTACCATTTATGAGCAAAGAAAACTCAATATGCAATAGCAGAGGGATGTGAATACCCCAAATACCACACAGGTTTCTGCTGCTTTCGTAGAACCGGGTAACTCAGACGACACAGGACTGCCGTTCTTTTTACCCGCCATATCTGACCACACACAATTTCCCTTCTGAGCACCCCATTTTTAGAAGGATTTGTCCAAACAGCAAGGTCAGAGAGCAAGGAAAGTTGGTGTTGTGTCTTCTGAGTTCGCATAAGGGAGATTCAGAGGATGCCTAGTTTTCACGGACTGTGAGCGGCATGTGGCAGAGTTGATGGTCTTGAGGGCAGGAGATGAGGTATGGAAAATACAGCCTCCTGAAGAGCGAGGAATGCCTTAGTTCCAAGGTCAGGGTAAACTGCACAGTGGGAGACTTCTTTACAGCAAAGAGCTGCTGCTCCTCCTGCCACAGAGCATCTGGGGACCAAGGCAGCCACCCCACGGGCCCCACTGTTCATCCTGCTGGGGGATGGTCTCCACTGACCGCGGCTGTCCACACCAACGTCCATTGCTGCCTTGTGGGCCAGGGGCAGAGTCAGAATTCGGTGTTCCTGTCTTCTTCCACATGAGGCTCTTCTGTGCCCATCCAAACAGCCACCAATGGGCTCTAGGTCTCCCTAAGGCACTGACTTCTAGCAAACTGGTTCATTTTCTAAATTGCAGTGGAAAGTTTAAAAATAATAGAAGCCTAAGGGAAAGTCATATGACAAGACTTTTTTACCCTGCCAGTGAAATTCATTATTTTTCCCCCACATCTTCTTAAAAACTAGTTATGACCCCCATCCCTGTACCCCACATCTTGGTTTGCATTTTGAGGTATTTAATTTCCTATAAATCAGTTTCTCAACTGTCTGGTGAAGTTCTTTCATTTCTTTGACTCTGTGACATGATATTTTCTGGAGGTAGCTGGTGACAAGTTGAGAAACAACAAGAATAGTGAATGGAAAATTGTTGTTTAAAAAAAAAAAAGTCTAAATTTGCCAGTCTGAATTTGTGGTGGTGCACACCAGAAGTCCCAGCCACTCCAGAGTGTGAGGCAGGAGGATTACATGTTGGAAGCCAGCCTCAGTGATTTAGCAAGACCTTGTAGCATAATAAAAAATAAAAAGAACTGGGGATGTATCTCAGTAGTAGAGTTTGCCTGGGTTCAATCCCCAGCACCCCAAACTCTAAATTCAAGTTATCATTATGCTACTTCCTGGCTATGTGACTTTGGACGAATCAGTACATACAGTGGTCATAGATGAATCAGTGGAAGTTGGGACTAGAGTTTGGCTCAGAGGTTGGAGTGCTTGCCTGGCATGCGTGAGGGCCCCAGCTTCAGATCCCAGCACCCCATGCACATCTAAGTGTTGGGGAAGCAAAAGCCAGGTGAAAAAATAAATAAAATTGATTCTCTCTTTTTCTCTCATTCTGTCCCTCTCAAAAAAAAAAATCAGTGGAAGTTTTCAGACCACCCAATGTGATGCCAAACTCTATGCTTAGTTCTGGTGGAAGAAATCAAGAAAAATGTTAAAGGAAAAAAAATATCTGGCATGATAGCACATGTCTGTAATTCCAGCTACTCAGGAGGCTGAGGCAGGAGAATTGCAAGTTTGAGGCCAACCTGGACAACTTAGGGAGACCCTGTCTCAAATAAGAAAGAATGTGCATGTATCTCAGTGGTAAAGCACCCCGGGTTCAATCTCCAATACCAATAAATAAATAAGAAAAAATAGGCACAAAATGTATGAGACATTGATATGGTCCCATATGCCAAAAATGTTTTCCTCATTGCAGGAAAGATGAAAATAAAGCAGCAGAGTGTTGTTAAGGCTTAAATGACTAATGTAAAGTTTGTAGGAACGATCATAATATGTTGATGCAGGAAGTATTTTCCTCCCTTGTTTTCTCTCTCTCTTCTTATTCCCGGTCCTGGGGATGGATCCCAGGGCTTCTGTCACGCTAAGCATGCACTCTGTCCCTAAGACAACCCTGGCCTCTATTTTCTGCCTTCCTTCCTACTTGAGGCCTTTGTTTTCCTGTGCTAATCAAGATTATAGATGCCTTTTTGCTTTGGCATTGCTTGTTCACCGTACACTAATAGTCAGCCTTGAGGTACCGACAATCCCTTAAATGTACTGTGACATATCTCAGACCTGTGAGTGACAGCTTGCAGTGTTACCGGATTCAGTTCTGATCACTTGAATTCTATGGTGAAGTATCTTATTACTATCAGAGGAGACCATAAGCAGTGTTAGGAGTCAGCTCAGATGTCATATGTGCAGGAAGCATTCCTGACCACTTAGGTTAGTTAGACTTAATCTAATTTAGTTTAGCTAAGATTAGTCTCTGTACTATCTTACACTACTGCCATCGTGGGAGCTACATAGCCATGTGTCCACAGGTTCAGCCCATCACTGGGATCATGCAATCCTAAATTCAAATCCTGCCTCCACCTCTTAGTGGACTTTGCCAAGTTACTTAAGTCTCTCTTTCCTCATCTGCAAGTTGGGATGAATGTGACAGGGCTAAAGGAGAACGTGCTTGTCAAATGCCTGACATGTGGCTAAGCCATAACTAAGTGCGAGGTACTGGTGTCATCATCACCACCGTCACCACCATCACTGTCACCACCATTACGCTTATTGTCATTGCTCGTTGAGTATGTTTGTCTTCCTCCTTCAAGCAGGGACTGTGTTTTCTCTGTTTAACTTTTGTCCCCACTGTCTAACAGTTTCTAACACAATTAGAATGGAGTGACTTCATGGCCATCCCGGTGGCCAAGCAGTGGCTCTAGGGGGACCCACAGTGCCTGCTGCATGAGTCATATAATTGTCATCTTTTATGCCCTCAAAGGCAATGAGATTCAGCCTAGTTCCTTCACGATAGAGAGCCCCATGAGAGCAGAAGAGGGCATGGGGAGCCCACAGGAGCTCAGCTGTAAGGGACTTTTGCGCTCTTCCAGCCCACGCTCTTCATTTTACACTAACATAGCTGCAGCTCCGCTGGGCGAGAAGAGAGCATGATGGGAGGTCTGCAGACCAGAGAAGATAGATTTGGAAGACGACTGAGTCACAGCAATATAGCTAATTCTTTAAATTTTTCATCTGTCACCAACTTATTTGTCGAATTTGATTTTTATTCTCTAAGGATAGCACTTAGCTAAGTCCTTATAAATATTAAATATAATAATAACTAGACAGAGGTGTTACTTCCAGAGAAGGAAAAATGATGTTCACTAAAAATGTAAAGAATAATCACGGCACGTTAAACAGTTATTGTTCTGATCACCTGCTTTCTAAATTTCATCACAAAGATATATTGAATAAATAACAATCCATGACTTAATTGTCAAAAATATATATACGTACATATATATATTTCTAATGTATATGACATAAAAAAGATTTAAGCATTTTAATACTCCAATTAATTCTAGAATTGTCATTCAACAGTGTTAGGCAGTGCTCTATTTTGGAAGAGCTCAGTTTAGTCCTCCCTCCCAATATAAAACAGGGATTCCAGAGTGGTTTCCTAAGTGTTCTTATTTTTTTATATCCATTGCGTTTACCCAAATACACCACCGGAGGGCAGCACACACCAGGTTAAATTCAAAAGTGCACAGTCCTCATCAAAATAAAAAGTAGCTGCCAGGCTTGCTGATGCATCCTGTAGTCCCAGCACTCTGGAGGCTGAGGCAGGAGGATTGCTTGAGCCCAGGAGTTTGAGACCAGCCTATTCAATACAGCAAGACATTGTCTCAAAATGTATATTTTAAAATTTTATTCAGAAATTTATTTGTTGAACAAGCCAACAAGCTTCTAATGAAATAATATATATATATATAAATTCTGAAAATTAGATTTACCCCCAAGAGCCCCCCCAATTACCCACCCTTATCCCTCCCCCCTTCCCAAAACATCTCTACAAATGTCTTTCTTAGGTTGTATGACGTTACACCTAATCCAAATTTAAAATGTATTTTTTAAATGTATTTTTAAAATGTATTTTCAAAATGTATTTTTAAAATTTTTTTAATTGACTAAATTAGCCTAAGATATGCCTAAATTGCAACCCAAAGGAGCAAAGATTAAAAACAAAACAAAACCAAAAAAAGGAATGTATTCCTTAAGACTCTGAGTTTCTACAAAAGGGAATAAGGGAATCATTGGAGCTAAGGAGCTAATTAAGCAAAGTGAAACAAAAGAAAAATCCCAATATGAAACAATGAATTTGTAACATTTGAAAAGTTTTTACTGACATAATAACCTAAACACCAGCCACTCAACAAAATCAGATTTCCTTGATCATATAATAAGCAATAATTAGTGTTATTCTGCAACACAGGGCACCACATAAAAGGGTCCCTTTAGTGATGACATTATCTTAAATGAATTCAAGTCAAGCCTACCTTATACTGTACAGATTCTATATCATAGTTTCAGTTTTTCTAATTCCTTACTTAAAGCATGAGCGATTTTCATGAATTATGGTATTCCTCAGTTATATAGAGAATATATTGATTTTAGAACAAGTGATACCTAAGTATCTAAGTACATGTTTTTAAATGTAAATTTCATTCAAGGCTGTAAATCCAAAATTTGTGGTAATTTTGGATTAAATGTTATCTACATAAATATAGGGAAAGTGGTTTGCAAAACAAATACATAGTTATCAAGAGGAAGTGCTTCAATTTTTTAAGAACAGTTTTTAAGTCTAACTCTAATTTTAACTTATTTGCAAAAACATTTCTGCATAAATATAACATATGCATTTCTATCTAGCCTCTTGGGTGATGCTTGATTTTTTTAGAACACCAGGCACATAGTCTTCCTTGGCGCAAATGATTAACATAACTGATTGGCTATAGCATCGACTTCTACTAGTTATCACTTTGTTAACCAACTGTGAATTGTATTATGTGTCTTCAAAATGGTAAAAACAAAACAAAGAATGGAGTTCCCATTGATTCAAGTTAGCTTTCTGCATAAGTCCAAGTTACTAACAGTTTGCTGTATAATAAACATTCTAAGATTTCCACTAACAATTGTTTTCAGTACATAAAATCAATTTTCAAAAAACTGTAAAAATTATTTCCTTGTCCAGTTATCCCTCTATTAATTATGGAAAAAATTGTATTGCATGTCTTTCTCAATGTACCTGTAGGATTGACAATATGCCTGTATGTCCTGACAATACAATCAGTTATCTCAGTATAATCCATTTTAGAATAGCAGATGTATGTGCTAAGCGATTAACCACCATCATGTTCAAGTCCAAAACTTGAAGATCTTTTATTAATAGATCCTTCCTTTTTAGAGATATCAGAATACCAAATATGAATGGCTACGTATGTCCTAACGTACTTGAGAAATCTTGCTCCTAATTTTATGTCACTAATTTTTTAATACTGGATTTAATTAAGCAAAAAAAAAATCTGTATTTTCTATTGGCATCATTCAGGGCAAAAACTGCTTAAGCTGTTTCTGTGTGAATGCACATTCCTCACTAAATCTCAGGCAGCTGCTTTAGTTACTGCTACTAACACCTTGCTCTGTCATCTTTTTGTATACATGTCTAATTTATCAGTTTCTTGTAGATTGTCAGCAGCCTGCTGCCTCCGTACCGCCACAGTGCTCACAACTAGCCGGGAGGCAAGACTGCCCAACTGTCAGGTAAATCCACACTTCCCTTCTCTTCCCACCCAGCTGCATGTCAGATCCCTAGACACTCCCCCCACCAGCTCCCCTCCACAGCACCATAACTATCCGTATGTAATTATATTTTGCTACACATTATTTCATATATGTGCAACGTAAATACATTTTGTATACCTGGAATCCATACATCCCAATGAGAATGCAAGAGAATTAGCATGTGTCTCCAGCCGCTAGCTGATAGACTGAAGGCTGGCTGTCAACTCCTTCATGTGAGTAAATACTTGAATTAGAATTTCAAATATTTGAATTAGTAGTTTCATTGCCTTCCAAAATATAAAACCTGAAATTATTAGGATGTTTGTCCTTCTTTTTCTTCTGCTTGTCTTTTGTCCTTCAAATGTTTCTCAGGCAAATCAACAGGAAGAATATAAAAACTAGATATGAAATAAGTCTAGTGTTTGTCCCAGAACAGCTTTATAAAACTGTTTCTATTTCCTGTCTGATCAGTAACCCTCAGCACAACTGAGTTTGAAAGCTGGAGACAAACATTGTAATTGACATTCTAAAAAAAGTATCTGTAGCAATAGGCCCTTTATGTGAGATTAACTGAAGGATTTTAGAGGCAAGTTTGCACACTCCCTGGACACTGAACTGGAGAGTTTGCTGACGATTCCTATTCCAGATGAAAGCTTTCCAGATCGATCGCGAGTTGACCTCCCTCCAGGGTGAACTTGCAGACAGCATCACAGGTCCACAGGACCCCTTCATCTCCATGGAATTTCATCCACAGTTACCTGGCCTTACTTGTGCTGAGTTTTTGTTTTGTTTTGTTTGGGTTTTGTTTGTTTTGTTTTTGTTTTTGTTTTTGTTTTTTTAAGAGAGAGAGGGACAGTGAGAGAGAGAAAGGGAGAATCAATTTTATTAGTTTTTCTTGTGGCTTTCGTTGCTCCGACACTCCGTGGTGTATGTGGTGCTGGGGTTCGAACCCGCATCCTCACGCATGCCAGGCAAGCCCCGTAAACAATGAGCCACCTCTCCAGCCCCTGTGCTGAGCTTTTGTAGTCTGCCTGTGGTCTTTATAGTTTTCTGATTCGTATATTTTAATGCATCGGTTCCTCTTCTGCCTGGGGAAGGCTTCTTTTGAGCAGAGGCTGGCCCCAACACATCTCCACATGTGTCTGAAGAATGGGTGCCAGTGGCAGGCTACTTGTGGTCACATGTCAGGGAAGCGGGCAGCACAAAGGCAGAAACACAGTGGCAGCCAAAACCCAACGTCTGGTGTGGGATGTGAAAGAGACATGCTGCCACCTGTACAGATGGAACATGGAGTTAGAGAAAGGTGTGTTGTTCAAGAGTCGCCAACCAGAGTCTTCCAATTGATGTCTCCTGGTCGGCTCTTCCCACCAATTCTAGCAGCAGAGCTTTTATTTCAGAAAGGCCCTTTGCTAACATACTAATGATATTTAATATCAGCAGCCAACACTGGAGTGATTTCTGTCATACAAGTTATTGAATGGAAGTACACATGTTCAGCTCCATCCCAGTTAGATTCTACAGTCTAACTCCCCCCTCACCCTGTGGGACACATGCCAGAGAGACGTTCAATAAATGTTGATCAGATGAATGAGTGACCGAGCTCTGGAGTCAGGTTGTCTGGATTTGAATCCCACCTCTAACCTCCAATCTTGGAGGTTTCTTCTGCAGCTCAGCTTGTGACTTCACTTGGATTCAGGGAGACCTGGCCTGCTGTGTCCACTTGATCTCTTATCAGCACTAACTTCACACCTAACTTACCCTCAAGAAAAAGACCTGTGATCCCTTTCATAACCTCTCTAATTTGCATGGACACAGAGTGGAGAAGTATTTCAGTGAGACAGGAAATGGAAAAGCTAGGTAGAAATATTTTTAACTTTAATTATTTCACCTTGCTTTTTTTCTGAGAACTGGTTTAACTAAATGGTTATGTGACCCAGCTCCATCTCTTCTGAGTTTACTGAACATAGGCTATTTGCTACCTCCATGGGGATGATTGACTTGAAAGAAAAGCAATTGCATGAATTACAAATGTTTCAGTTTCTGTCCACATGAATACAGCATGGTCCAGACCAGGTTTCCTCTTGCTCACTGTGGTTGACACATGGAAATGATTAAATGCGTGGTGTATGCCTGGAATCCCAGGCACTCAGGAGGCTGAGGCAAGAGGATCACAAGTTCCAGGCAAGCCTCAGCTATTTAGCAAGACTGTCCCAAAATGATTAATAAAAAGGGTTGGGAATATAGTTCACATGGTAGAGCCTTGGGTTCAGATCCGGTACTGTGTGGAGGGGAGGAAGGAAGGGAGAAATGACTGAACACATGTAGTCTTTGCAGAGTTGCTGTGATTATGACTGGCGCCCTTCCTCCCCACACCCACTACCAAGTGGAAGTTAATGCGCTCTCTCCCCTTTCACTCTTTCCTAACCAAAAGGATAACACAGCCACATTAGCATTCTTGTGTTCCAGACAAAGGTTAAGCTCTTCTCATGTAGTAATCATTACGCCCACCTCATAAGGTAAGCACAGTGATTATACCCATTTTAAAATGAGGAAATTGAGGTTGGGGTGTGTCAAATGAGTTGTCCCGGGTGACACATCCTGAACCCAGCTGAACCCAGTGACCCACGCCCGTACGGCTGCCCCCATCCTACAGGCTGCTCTGTGGAGCAAAGGACCTCTCCCTCACTTTACTTACGCTAGGAGGAGCAAAGAGTTCTTAAATTACCCATGTTGACTTTTTTCAAAAGGGATGTTCCTTTAATCAGACATGAGAAAATTTGCTACAAATGTTGAGAGATTTCAGATTAGGTGTCCTGTTTCCCATTTTGAAAAATTTTTTGTACTTTCCTCAGTTTATACATTTATTTGCTCTGTGTGTGTCTGGGGGAGGGGGGAGTTGCTGGGAATCTGACACAGGCCTTGTGCTAGACAGGTACTCGAGCACAGAGCTACATACCCAGCCCCATATTCATATAACTTTGAAGTTGTATGGTTTTTTAAATAATAGAACAACATTTTCTCACATCTGAAAATGTAGAATTTTTCCATACACCCTTTCTACAAATTGATTCCATTATACAGCTAAGTTATCAAAATTTATATAGGTGGGGCTGGAGCAGTGGCTCAGTGGTTTCGGCGCTTGCCTGGCAAGCACAAGGACCTGGGTTCAAACCCCAGCACCACGTACACAACTAAGTGTTGGACCAACTAAGTCATGTGAAAAACTAAAGTTGTTTCTCTCTTTTAAAAAAAAATTTATATAGGTGATGTCACAATATGAAAAGAATGCCCCAGGTACCACAGCCTTGGATAGACTATTTAAATATATAGAGGCGTTTGGTAGTTAGCCCATCTCTACCTCTGTCAAGTAGTTGTTTTCTTGGAAAAGTAAAAAAAAAAGGGGGGGGGAACAAAACTTTCTGAAGATAATATCTAACTTTGTGTCATAGTAATAGTTTCTAAGTTTATTGTTTATGACGTGATCTTCAAGAATAATCTTTTAGGCTTTAAGCAAGAATATGTTCCTTGAAGATTAATATAGACATAATGCAGTGTGATTGCATTTCATGCAGGTTTTTATCATAGTAATACTCTTAAAATATTTTAACTCTCACTTTATGCAAGAAGTCTGAAATGAAAATAATCTTAAGTCTTCATATCAGGGTGCAGGGCCAAGTGAACTGTAACTCACACTTAAGCTGTTGCCACACGTGATACCCAATTGCACAGAAATGCTTATCTTCCTTTATCAGGAGAGTATTGAATCACACAAGGTCTTCAGAACAGCATCCTTCCTGCACAGTGTGTCTGTGCATTGCTTGCTATAATTTATGTTGCATGCCATGTTTAATTCCCTAAAAAGGAATTAGTTCTAACTAATGCAGATTTACAGAAAGAAACGGTTCTGTGGGAAAGTCTGATTTAGCAGTAACCTGCTGTTTCTCAACCATCTGCCTGCTGGGAACATCAAGGATGAATCTTGCTATGCACTATTTTCTTCCTTTTTAAAAGAAATTTTTTAAATGATAAATAAGACCACATACTCTCTTCTTAGTTATTTTATTGACTTTTCAGTTCTCCCATGTTTACCTGCCACACATTTTTAAAATATGCAGGAAAATAACTTACCACCAGTTCTAACCAGTACAGGATGTAAGTCTCCTTTTAAACTAAATGTACAGCCAGGTGCAGTGGCACACTGTGGCACACTGTAATCCCAGCAACTGGGGAGGCTGAGACAGGAGGATCGCAAGTTCAAAGCCAGCATCAGCAACTTAGTATGGCCCTGAGCAATTTAGGAGACCCTGTCTCAAAACAAAATATAAAAAGGGCTGGGGATGTGACTCAGTGGTTAAGTGCCCCTGGGTTTAATCCCTGCAACCCTCCTGCAAATAAATAAATAAATAAATGTACAAGTGCAAACAGCTTAGGAAGTGAAGGTAATTTGAAGCATATCAGATATTTTATGGAATTGTGATTTTATATTAAATTTCAAGATATGTATATATGAATGATAATTTTAGTACCAAAGTTTTAAAAGTATTTAATACTAATTTTTAATTATTCCAATGATAATATTAGCTTCAAAAGGTATTTACATTAATAAATAATAATAACAATAATAAACGGCATAGTTCTCTCAAACATTTCTCATAAGAATGAACTGCATGGGACTGGATTTCATAATACGTGGGGAAATAGTAGTTTTAGCAGAGTTCTGTAGTGCATGCCTGTGGTCTCAGCTACATGGGATGCTGAGACAGGAGGATTACTTGAGCCCAGGAGTACAAGACCAGCCTGGGCAACATAACAATAGCCATCTCAGAAAGAAAAGTCCATACGTGTCCTTTCCCCTACTGCTAGTCACATTTAAAAAATCTGAACCCTAGTGTGACCCTGGGAAATTCAGCTGTTTAGCTTCTTCATTCTTTAAGATGATTAAAGACATTGATGAGCTTGAGTTGTTTAAAGTGGAAGCTCACAGAGGTGGTCGTCATTTGGAAGGCCACATCATTTACTTAAAAAATGGAAAATGTCATAAAACTCCTTAGTTGTTTTTACACCACCAGGCTAAAGTAGGTAGGGGGACCTCACAGTGAGTTAGCCTTCTACAGGCAAATTAATTATCTCCAGATCCACCAGAGAACTGAGGAATCCTCTCCACTCTTAAGGCCTTGGTCCATCTTCCAGCACCATCCAAATCAGTGGAGAGAGCCAGGCCAGCAACTCAAGAGGTTGAGCCCAGCCTGGGCAAGAAGTAAGACCCTGTCTCAAAAAATAAATAATAAATAGCAAAATAAATAAAAAGGGCTGGGATATAGTTTAGTGGTAGAGCACCCCTTGGTTCAATCCCAGTACCACAAAAACAAATAAACCAAATCACTGCAGCAAGAGCTTGCTAAAATGGAGAATCTCCACCCTTCCCAGAACTACCAAGTCAGAGTCTACTTTTACCAAGATCCCCAGGTGCTTTGCATGCATCTTCAAGTTACAAAGAAGTGACTTTGGGGCCAGAGTTCGCATGTAATTTCCCTATCATGCTTTTTCTTTGGTTTTCTTTCATTTCTTTTCCTTTCAAATGCCTTGTTTTAAAAGCCACAGGTGTCTTGCCATACTTTGGATTGAAACTATTTTCTATGCAAATTTTCTGATCATGTTTTTAAAATGTATGTGAAAGTGATTGGTCTGAGCCTATGGTCTGCCCAGCTCCTGGGCGGTGCAGTTTCTTGCTGACCAGCTTGTTTCTTGTTTTCAGTCCTGAGGTAGCTCTCCCCGAGGAGCAGCCACATTCCAGCTCGCAGTGCGCCCCTCTCCACTGTCTCTCCAAGCCTCCTTACCCCTAGTCTCCAGCTCCTGTGGACAGACATCTGGGCTGAAGGTTCTGTAGCCAGGATACTGCCCAAGATCCAGCAGGTGTTTTCTTCTCGGCAATTACACGTACAATTGGATTAATGAACATCGTTTTGGAAGATGAGAAAAGTTGAGAGGAATGACACAAAGCACAGACGCTGGTATGATCAGACCTCCCATGGTTCCTCTGAGTCACTGACAAACTTCTCCAAGCAAATGGCTACAGTTCAGTTAAATTTTAAAAATTAAAAGAAAGAAACATAAAATACGTATCTCAGATGGCTGGCTTACCTCGATAGCATAAGAGAGATCTAAGACAATGTAAAATACATATATTGTAAAATTATCTTTCCTCATGCTCCAAATTCAGCTATAGATGATGATTCCAATATTTTCGGTCATTGATATTTATTTTGTACTTTATTTGCTACATGATTTATGTCTATAAAAATAATTTCTGCAAGAGGTGAATTTAATTCATTTATTTTTAAATAAGTATAGTTTGCTCAGTTAAGATGGGTTTTGATTTAGTTTGAAATCTGGAATTGGCCAGGCTGTGGTCATTTTTCTTGCACAAAATGATTAATGAGGTGCATCTGAATGTTAACAATAACTATTTTGCTGCTACACTGATATTATTTATGCACTTATTTTCTAATCAGTAGCTTATTAACTGTTGGTTGTGTTTTTTTTAACTAGATTTATCCCCTGGACATTAATAAGTAAATCTAAGAAAGAGTCTTAAGTTTTGATTCATTGACTTATTCAAGTTTTGATGGCATCTTTAATTTTTTAAAATTGCGATTGAGTAGATGTCCTGGTGCTGCTCCTTTGTACGTGTGTATGTGCGTGATGACGTTAAAGAAGGCTAAACAACCCGAAGGGAAGAAATGGTGTCTTTATTTAATGGCCAGAACTTTTTTTTTTTTTAAACTACTTCCAAATTCAGGGTCCTACTATGAGTCTTTCCTGCTAAATGGTATCAAGAACAAATGAAAAAATATATACATAGATAGATGTAAGGTAGCTTTGGCTAGTTAATTTACCGAAAATTTTCAGACTTTGATTAAAATTGTATGTTCTGTTGTTGTTAGGTTTTTTCATAATGAATCTTCCTTGCCAAAAAAAAAAATAGATAATAACCTTAGCTCATTGTCTACTTTTGACAAACACTCAGGTGCCTACAATCATTATATTATATTAAGATAAGACATGTTCCTAGTTAATTTACAGATTCTGCTAGGTAACTTTTATGACTTGATTTAAGGCAGTGGATTTTCATAGCAAAATTTATTTTGCACTAATCTGACAAACAAGGAAAACAGCTAATTGAGCTGAAAGGTCTAACTGGGGCTCCTTAACTCTCAAGTGCTGCCCACACAATTGCTCCTAGCCCTGATTCCTTTTGTTTGTCAGGTAGCCTTAACTTATTTACAACATAAGGGTTTCTACCTTTTCATGGAGCTTCTCTTCAGGATGGAAACGCTCCTCACTGTTGAGACGAAAGGCCGTTAATAGCACAGGGCACTAGCAGTGGAGGTTTAGGAGGCACTCGGCTTATCAAGTGCACATATGGCGTATTCATGGCGTGGTCCATCAAAGGCCCACCAGTCAGTCAGAAAGCACATTGCAGGAGCCTCTGTCAATCATGCCTGATAAATAGTGGTCACTATTACCAAAGCAACCAAGAGGTTTTGTGTTCCTTCAATGAGTGCTATTTTCCACAGTCATTTCTTATGCAACTTGGAGTACGTAGTTGAAATCTTCACCAAAAGAGAGATTCAGGTCAAAGTACAGAAACACAAACAAAACAGATCTTCATAAAAGTCCTAATGACAGCCACCTAACACGCTCACTCCTGCCTGTATTGGTGTTTCTCCACGTATTCCTCATTTCGTTGGTGTTGCACTGCCTGGTAGTGAGACGGTGTGGATTTTATTAGAGTTTGATTTGAGAACACCCCCCTCCCCCCGCCTTTTCTCTTTCTTTTCCTTTTTTAAGCATCCTGTGTTTGGACCTGAGAAGTGGCATAGCTACTACGCTGAGTTTGTGCCTGAGGGAAAACACGCCTTTCTAACAAAGTACCTCAGAACATCTTTGTGTTTGCCTCACGGATTCTGTTTGGTGAGATGGGAACTCAGCGGTCGGCCTTGCCTCTGTAACCACAGGACGGTCCTGTCAACAGGGCTGCATTCCTGTTCCCTTACTCCAGATTCATGTCCCAGTGAAAAGCCAAGTCATATATAGAACATGTATTTCTTCCAATATGAAACTTATCATGAAATCTATTATAAACTAGTTTTGTTTCAGTTCTTTATCTGAATAGAGTGGGGAAATGCTTATTTTGAAATATTAACCCTAAAATATTAATTTTAGTGGAACTTTGTCAAGAAGATTTAGAAACTTGGAAATAAATTTCTATTTTTCAGCCCAAAATCAGGTGGCAGTACCTAAGCAGTAAGGGAGAATACCATGTATTTACACTGTGGCATCATTTAGTATAGTTTAAATTGAGCCAGATTTACATTTATTTATAAGCATTTTAAAGGAATAAATATGTGTAGTGTTGTAAGAATCAGTATCTGTAAAGATAACATCTGGTTCAAAAAGGAAATTGAAAAAGTGAAATCCAAAAAGGATGAACTTTATTAATTGAAGAAGTATTTGGAGAAGAAAACTAAATTGCAGAAATACACTAAAGATACTGGTTAATTATTGCAAACACAATGAGCAAAGATGAAAGATATCTAGCAAGAGTGTTTAGCAATATAACCAAGTAGCAATTTTGTTTTGATTTGGTTTTTGGCTTCGTTGAGGTGGGGTCTCACTGTGTTGCCCAGCTGGTCTTGAACTCCTGGACTCAAGTGATCCTCCCACCTCAGCCTCCTGAGTGCTACCTCTCCCGGCCCAAGCAGTTTTTTTAAAAGGAAGCACAATTATAAAGTTGAAAAGATTAGTATGCAGAAATGCTTTCCTACTAAGAATTTTCCTTAATCAAAAAGAAGAGTAAATTTAAAAGGAACAATATATTGCCTTTGGCCTAAGTGCTCAGGGCATTTAAAAGAAACCTTGGACGAATCTTTCTGATCAACTCACATTTTATCAGATCCCTTTCATGTGTACAGTTCTGGATTCTAAAAAAGGGAGTTTGGGGAACTTTGAAAAAACAGAAAATTATTAAACGGTTAAGAAAAGACTTGGATATACTTTGTGTAGCTAAAAGATGAGGACACACAATAGTGATCTTCAAGAAAAGAGAAATTTTAACAAATGATAGACAACAGTGATAGTAGCTATCATTAAGATTAGAATAAGAAGACTTCAGTGCGAAAGATTTATACTAATTCTAGGAAAGAGAATTTTAGAATGGAAAATTCATCTTTGGAATTGATAATCATAAGGAAGATATGTTTTTTAAATTAATATTATTGGTGATCTAGGAAGTATAAAGTGGCAAAATATTTTAAAATGTAAGAATGTATTATCATTCTGAGAAGCTATGATCCTATGATTCTTTTATTTTCATTTTTAAAGTATTTTATCCTTTGAAATAATATAGCAATCTTTCTGCAAGATATTTGGTTTTAAAAAAGTTTATTGCTGTTATTTTTCCTTCCAGGTATATTTCATAATATCTTTAAATTTGTCTAGAATATTCCAGGTAGCAGTTTTACTACAAAAAAGCCTCAGTTGTCAGAATCTGAAAAATAAATGTTCTCAGGAATTCTTCAGAAAGAAGGTATGCGATCCCTCAGGGGAGACCAGTACCTCTTGAATTTTATCTTTACTTAAAAGGATCTTCAAGCTTTAACCTTGGCTTTTTCCCATCCTCTGGAAATAACAAACAAGCCTGAAACAATGGTCCAATGGAATAGCTAAGATGTGGATATTTCCTCATCTTAAATAAAATCTTCTCCAATTCTCAAGTGGAGATTACAAAACAAGAAAACGAAGAAATGAAATATATTTTCTATTGGGATAAGAATGTCAGATTTTGTTGTCATACTGTAGTCAGCCAAAAGACATTAATATGTCTTGAGAAAGACATCAGGAGAAGCTGATGGATTTCCAGGGAGGAAGAGTCCTGGCTCAACCCCGGTATGCCACAAATACATTTATATTATAGATAGACCTAGATTTGAAAGCAACTCTTAGGGTAAAGTTCACATTTTAAGAAGTTCACTCTTTGATCTTTTTTTGTTGTTTTGTTTTGTTTACAAACCAGAGTGATTTAAAATATTTCCGTATAAAAGAGTGCAAAAAAAAATTTACAGTAATATGTTTTCAAGTAAAGGGAATATAATTTTCCAGAAAGCCATCAAACTGGAGTTATGATAAATAGTATGATTAGTGCTGATACTGACAAATCAATTTTCACCTTAAAATCCAATTTCCATGGACATATGAGAACAAGCTAGCTCCCGAGGGACCTTTTCTGTCGTCTGTAATAATGTCCCCAGATGATTTGTTTCTAAAATTAATTTCATTTTTCCTCACTGTCAATTTTACGATAGTCCTTAATTATTGTATTTGTAGCCTGATTCTGCTAACACCTGAAAGACTTCATCTACATATCTCTGTCATCCTATTACTCAAGGTATAATTGAAAATGAGAGTATTAAACTATGTTCCCCAACTGAGGATGTTCTAGAAATGGTATTCTGCTGAAGAAGAGGAAGAGGAGCGATTAACTGCCTTTAGTGTAAGACGAGAGAGCACAGAAGCACACAGTGAGGAGTTTGCATGAGATGGTTCACACCATGGGCGCTTACCCATATCCATGATACGAACACTGTAGACATCTTATTTCTCTTGTGATCTCCCCATTAGGAATTCGAGGAGATTGCCACCTGTACCTGGGCTCCTTTCACTACCGAAATGCATGGCTCTATTCTTCCATGACCTTTTATCCCTTTCCTCTGGAGTTAAAGTGTGCCCTATTTAAACTGGAGCCTGAGATTGGAGTTTAATTCCTGTACAACACTTGTTGAGAACTTTAACCTTCTTCCTTTCGGAATTATTCTCTGATCATCATGACTCTAATCAAAACACTGAGAAGTAAATCGAATGCTTTTTAGTGTGTTATGTCTTTCTTTTTTAAAAAATCATTTTAAAACAAAAATCAGAGACCAATAAAGTAAAAGGACATATCATCACTTTGTTGAAAAATCATTACTTGGTGACATCGGAGATACAGAGTGACTTGTTGGGTTCATAGATATGTTAGTGTAGCAAATCATAGAGGAAATACATCATTTTAACATTAATGCCGCAGAATTTTTAAGCTCAATGGTTTGACTGATAAGAGTCAACATTCTTTGGAAATCTTTTGTGGCATCTTTGTACTCTACTCAGTGTTTTTATTTGCATGATTACGCATATGCACTTAACCAAACATGATTCTGATACTGTGTTTCTTTGCAGTACTAACATTTGTGTCATGTGTGGCCAACCCTGATTTGTACACTGTATGATTATTGTTGTGATGATGCAGCTCTTCCTACGTTTAATTGCGGTTTTATTATTATGCCTTTTGGGGTTAAAGGATGTGAAATGTTCTGCCTAGTAATACCATATGAAAACATGACTAAATAACTGATCTAAGGAACTTTTGTTTGCTAATTATTCTTTAAAAAATCCAAAATTCAAAGGAAACATTCTCAGACACATGAATTTGTTTTAAATTAGAAAAAATCCTTATGAATTTATTATTGCTTGTCCTTTTTCTTTTTTATTATTGTAGACAATCCGAAGTGAATGTCTCATGGAGAATTCCTGCGCCATGAGCTTGTGTTTGTGTGATTGATCATGCACTCAGTGGTAGGGAAAGGCACTCCAGTGCTAAGAAAATAACCAGAAGCCCATATATCAATTCTTACCCTCAGTCTATGTTAATGACTGAATGTCGTGTAATGCATAACTTTTTCCAGTAAATAAATCAGTTACCTTTGTTCATTTCATCAATGCTATCTCTTTATCAGTCTAGCATCTTTTCTGTATGTCATTTTTGATTTACAATTACAAAAAAGTGTAGGAATTTCTATATGATGTATATATTTATTCAAAGACAGACTTATTTAAACTAAAAACTGAATGCTTTTCTTTTGCATTTCCGCACACTCCTGTTCAGTAATGTGTGTAACTCTGTCCGTCCTCTGTATTTACCATCTCTTCTGCTTGTAGTCATTCCTAAAAGGGTATTTTGACAGGAAGATAACATTTAGCTGAATTCTTTGAGAAATAAACCAACATGAAGAAATGCCTTTTCTAAAAAAGGAAACATTATTTTAATTGAAGAAGAATGAAATTTCTTTTTACAAATTTTTGTTTGTTTTGTTTTGTTTTGTTTTGTTGGTTCTAGGGATTGAACCTGGGGCACTCTGCCACTGAGTTACAGCCCAGGCCCAGGCCTTCCTTTATTTTACTTTATTTTGAGACAGGGTCTCACTAAATTGCCATGGCTGCCCCAGCCTCCCAAGTTGCTCATATTATGGCATGTGCCGCTGTCCCCAGAAAGAATTAAGCTTGTATTCTTTATTGGCAGAGAGAATTATTTGTTTTCCTTGTACATGAAAGAAAAGCAGAGTCCCAAATTGTTGAGGGAGGTTAATTTACTGGCTTCTCCTTCAAACATGTCTGGTAAAAAATCAGCTGCTTTGGGAATCATCCACTTTGATTTGATTTGGAGGAAGGGTTAGGGGGAGAACCAGACAGAATGCAGATGTATGTGAGGTACTGATGAGTAGAAACTCTAATACAGTCCTCATAACTGACCAAATTCACCCACCAGGGACCATAACAATGCAGGCTAATGTTACCTGCTCACCTGATGCACAGAGACAATACTAGCAATAACCTTTCCTAAAAAAAATTTGTCGTTTTTTTCTTCTGCTTTTGGGTTTTGTTGTTTGGCTTTATTTCTCTTTGTTGAGCTTGGACCTTTTTAAGTCTATTTGATATTGACCTTCTCTTATACAATTTTGCCACTAGTTTGTCACATTCAAAAAACTTAGGGAGGGATCTAGGGGGGAATTCTGATTTAAAAATATATACATATCATATTGTTACTTTGGATACATTTTTGATTGTACAACA